>JAKYLM010000070.1:0-40000 GCA_023634145.1 Thymallus thymallus
CAGAGAGACAGAGACAGAGAGAGACAGAGAGAGAGAGAGAGAGACAGAGAGAGACAGAGAGAGAGACAGAGAGAGAGAGAGAGAGAGAGCGAGAGCGAGAGAGAGAGAGAGAGAGAGAGAGACAGTCATTAAAGGATACAGCAGTAATATAGAAACTGTGTGTGTCTCCATAGGAACCTTACCATCACTCTTGCAATGGATGATGACATCGGGGGAGGAGCTAGTCTGGGAGCGCCAGCCAAAAGAATCCAGGCTGTCAATCAAAACCAACTTTATTTAAAGAACATATTCTGAGTGTCAGCTGTGTCTCAGAGTAATACAAGTATCTGTCTGAGTGTCAGCTGTGTCTCAGAGTAATACAAGTATCTGTCTGAGTGTCAGCTGTGTCTCAGAGTAATACAAGTGTCTGTCTGAGTGTCAGCTGTGTCTCAGAGTAATACAAGTGTCTGTCTGAGTGTCAGCTGTGTCTCAGAGTAATACAAGTATCTGTCTGAGTGTCAGCTGTGTCTCAGAGTAATACAAGTATCTGTCTGAGTGTCAGCTGTGTCTCAGAGTAATACAAGTGTCTGTCTGAGTGTCAGCTGTGTCAGAGTAATACAAGTGCATGTCTGTGTGTGTGTGGTGTGTGTGTCTATGTCTGTGTGTCTGTGTGCGTGTGTGTGTGTCTGTGGTGTGTGTGTCTATGTCTGTGTGGTGTGTGTAAATGTCTGTGTGTCTGTGTGCGTGTGTGTGGTGTGAATGTGTGGGGTGTGTGTGTGTGCCTGTGTGGTGTGAATGTGTGGGGTGTGTGTGTGTGTGTGTCACCTGTCCAGGGAGTCGTCCTGAGTGTGTTGTGGGGGAGAGAGAGACTGACTCCACTCTGAGTCCCAGCAGTCGTAACCTCTGTCCCTCACACCTGGCCTTACACAGTCTGACCCAGACCTGTCCTCACTCACCTACACACACACACACACACACACACACACACACACACACACACACACACACACACACACACACAGGGTGGTTAGAACCAAGGGGGCCGCAGGTAGCAGGGTGGTTAGAACCAAGGGGGCCGCAGGTAGCAGGGTGGTTAGAACCAAGGGGGCCACAGGTAGCAGGGTGGTTAGAAACAAGGGGGCCACAGGTAGCAGGGTGGTTAGAACCAAGGGGGCCGCAGGTAGCAGGGTGGTTAGAACCAAGGGGGCCACAGGTAGCAGGGTGGTTAGAACCAAGGGGGCCACAGGTAGCAGGGTGGTTAGAACCAAGGGGGCCGCAGGTAGCAGGGTGGTTAGAACCAAGGGGGCCACAGGTAGCAGGGTGGTTAGAACCAAGGGGGCCACAGGTAGCAGGGTGGTTAGAACCAAGGGGGCCACAGGTAGCAGGGTGGTTAGAACCAAGGGGGCCGCAGGTAGCAGGGTGGTTAGAACCAAGGGGGCCACAGGTAGCAGGGTGGTTAGAACCAAGGGGGACGCAGGTAGCAGGGTGGTTGATACTGGAAGTGTAACTAGCTGACTCAATCGCTGCCAACCAATCAGATGGTGGAAAATAGATGACCTTGTAGGTCTACTAACAATAACAAGACCCTCCCCGAACACACACACACACACACACACACACACACACACACACACACACACACACACACACACACACACACACACACACACACACACACACACACACACACACAGATGTCATTGAAACGATATGCTTGATTCTAAACAGGCGGAAGGTAGCCTAGCGTTTAGAGTGTTGGGCCAGTAACCGAAAGGTTGCTGGTTTGAATACCAGTGCTGACAAGGTGAAAAACTTGTCGATGTGTCCTTGAGCAAGGCACTTAACCCTAATTTGCTCCAGGGGCTGATCCTGTATGTAGGCCTTTATTGTAAATAAGAATTTGTTCTTAACTGACTTGCCTGGTTAAAGGTCTATATTTTCTTAGTTTCACATACTTCACCACGCAGCTGTAATGTCCCACATTGTGCCTCCTAGTCAAGCCTTAGCCGTAACCAGACACCCTGCTAGACAACAGGTGACGGGGCAATAGTACATTTATAGGCTGTCCCCAAGTCCAGAACCCCCCACTTGTAATATAACATGTATAACCCAGATAGATAGATAGATAGATAGATAGATAGATAGATAGATAGATAGATAGATAGATAGATAGATAGATAGATAGATAGATAGATAGATAGATAGATAGATAGATAGATAGATAGATAGATAGATAGATAGATAGATAGATAGATAGATAGATAGATAGATAGATAGATACAAAAGCTATAGAATGGCATTGCATAGTATGAGTGAATGACTTAATATGTTCACTATACATTGTTATAGTATTAGGTGAAACATTTATACAATTATTGCACGTTGATGTACATTTAAAATATTTTCATGGTTAACTATACAGGTCGATGGCAGAGAAAGATACTTCAATAGCTAAATGCACGTATGATATGAGTAATAATAGTTTACTTAATATATAGACTGTATATTTGCATGGTTACATTAACTGTACAGGTAAATATACAGTTACATTTACAGGTAAGTGAATATTTTGCATGGTTACATTAACTGTACAGGTAAATGACAGGAAGAGATACTTAAATAGCTAAATGTGTGTATGATATAATTTGGGGTAATAATAGTAATTCCCTTAAAATACAGTCCTTAGTGCGCAGGGTTTAATTACAGACAACTGCACGTATTGCACATTCGATATACTAAAAGCAATGAGAAAAGGTGCAACTGACAGGATACTAATATGCATTCCTGAGTGAATGACTACGTAAGTTAAGTCCAATAATTACTTACAATATTGCACATGATATGATATAACAACTGTACATGAGTATGTATATACAGACCTGAATGAATAAATAGGTCCTGAGTGAATGAGTGCTGACGGACCAGAGTTACTCACGGATGGATGCATAATTGTTAAACTAGGTCCTAACACCCCAACAGTTCCAGATCTATGTTGCCGAAGGCACAGCACCCCGGTGAGGCATTATATAGTCTAATAGCTGCCGGCAGGAAGGACCTCCTGTAGCGCTCTCTGGCACACCGTGTTGGGATCAGTCTGTGACTGAAGGTGCTCCTCTGCGTCATAACCATGGCATGCAGAGGGTGGGTGACGTCCATGATGGCCAGCAGTTTGGCCAGGATCCGTCTCTCCGCCACCTCCTCTAGAATGTCAAGGCTCATCCCCAGGACAGAGCTAGCCTTCCTGATCAGCTTATTTACCCGAGAAGCATCACCAGCCTTAATGTTGGCACCCCAGCACACCACTGCAAAAAAGATGGCACTGGCCACCACAGACTGGTAGAAGGTATGCAGTAGTTTACTGCACACGTTGAAGGACCTGAGCCTCCTCAGAAAGTAGAGTCGGCTCTGGCCCTTTTTGTACAGGGCCCCGGTGTTACCAGCCCATTCCAGCCTGTTGTCCATATGGACTCCCAGGAACTTGTATGACCCAACCATTTCCACATCCATCCCCTGTATAGGGACTGCAGTCAGTTGTGCCTTGGTTCTCCTGAAGTCCACCACCATCTCCTTAGTTTTGCTGATGTTGAGCTGAAGGTGGTTCTGCTCACACCACAACACAAAGTCACTGATTGTGCTCCTGTACTCCTCCTCCTGCCCACCCCTGATGCTCCCTACAATTGTAGAGTCATCTGAGAACTTCTGTAGGTGGCATGTTTCAGAGTTATATCTGAAGTCTGAGGTATAGAGGGTGAACAGGAAGGGGGACAGGACCGTTCCCTGGGGGGCCCCTGTGTTGCTAACTGCCCGTTCTGACAGACAGCTCTGTAGTCGCACAAATTGTGGCCTACAGGTCAGGTAGTCCGTGACCCAGGAGACTAAGGGTGCTTCCTCTCATCCTCTTCATCTTCTCACCCAGTAGCAGGGGCTGAATGGTGTTGAAGGCACTGGAGAAGTCAAAAAACATAACCCTCACAGTGCAACCTGCTGTAAGGGCTGATATATGTTTAGCTAATGAATATGTTAATCTACAACAAGAGTTATTAACTGAATGTATTGTGTGATCATAGATCTTTAGAACTGCTGTAGGTTTGGGTAGGGGGGAGCTATGTGGAAGGAATGTGCTAGCTGGGGGTTTTATGATAGAACTGTGTCTTGTTGTAATCTTGGACATCTACTAAGAGGATCACTACTTCCGTCAACTGGATTGCGTCACGAGGCTGGGACCAGCCTGCACGCCAATGATAGGCTGAGTAAGTTTAAACTACACTCAGCCTCTACTCCGACAGGTTAGCAAGGAGCGGAAATGATCCTGTCGGAGTATTTAAGGAAGAACAAAGGATAGGACTCGTTCTCTTCTCTAGGCTCTCTTCTCTAGGCGCTGCTGACTGTTTGCGCACTCACTCTTGCGCTCTCTCTCCCTCCCTCCCTCTCTCTCTCTCTCTCTCTCTCTCTCTCTCTCTCTCTCTGTTTGCCCTGCGTGGTGTCACAGTGAGCCTGTATATACGAACTTCATATTTACCATTTAAGGGTTTGCTAGAATAAAATACATAGATGATTTAAACGGCGTAGTAATCCTTTTGTTCCAATACCAGATTTGAATTGACGCGGCCGTAACAATTGGTGACAACCCGACGTGATCTGGTAGCGGGACTTTGCGGGAGATTGACCAGCCGATTGGACATCACTATCGTTGAACGGTGTTTCATAAAGAGTCAACTAAAAAGGTAAGCAGACACCTATTGTGAATAACTAAAGTTCTGCACATTGGCTTTATCCAAATTAATTTTGTGAAACACCTGTTTGATGTAAGTGAACTGAATTATGAATTACGATGAATAGATAAGTAATATACCATGCAAACCTGTGATTTGGTAAATGTGAATGTCAAGCTATGAATAGATAAATAATACCATGCAAACCTGTGATTTGGTAAATGTGAATGTCAAGCTATGAATAGATAAGTAATAATGTCATGCTATGAATAGATAAGTAATAATGTCAAGCTATGAATAGATAAGTAATACCATGAAAACCTGTGATTTGGTAAATGTGATTGTGAAGCCCTGATATATTAGAGTATTGTTTTATCGGCAAGGTCCGTAACTAGGAGGGTACGGCTAGGTTCGAGGAGTATAGGGAATAATTGGTTTAGTAATTAGATTCGGCAAGGTCCGTAACTACAAGGGTACGGCTAGGTTCGGAAAATTTTAGATAAATATTGGCGACCGGCAAGGTTCGTAACTAGGGGGTACGGCTAGGTTCGAGGAGTATAGGGAATAATTGGTTTAGTAATTAGATTCGGCAAGGTCCGTAACTAGGAGGGTACGGCTAGGTTCGAGGAGTATAGGGAATAATTGGTTTAGTAATTAGATTCGGCAAGGTCCGTAACTACAAGGGTACGGCTAGGTTCGGAAAATTTTAGATAAATATTGGCGACCGGCAAGGTTCGTAACTAGGGGGTACGGCTAGGTTTGGCGGAATATTTTTAGATATTAGGGCGGAGTTTAAAGTAAAGTTGGAGGGAGTGTTTAGTAACATAAAGGTTATCATTACAAAGTACAGAATAGAAGTATTTAAAACTGTCCTATAAATCTATAGAATGAAGGGGATAATTAACAGGTTGAAATCTAGTAATAAAATGGCATTAAAAGAATCAGACAGGATATTGGAGACGTTGAAATCTACATTGGAAATCCACGGGGGAAAGGATGGAAAAGAATGGAAACGAAGAGGAGAAAAAGTGTATAGGGAGTGGCTAGAAGATGGCTGGATCCAATCTTCTGATGGCATTCCTATTGAAGGCGAACCAGGTAGAATATTGGAAACATTGAAACGCAGAATCAAAAAAGTAGAGGAGAAATGGAGGAAAGAAGGTGAACCAAATAAAGGCAAACTCAAGAAAATAATGGAAGAAGCCAGACTGGAGGAGAAAATAGTACTGGCCATGTTGGTGAAACTAAAGAACATATGGGAAGAAGGACAGAACAAAGACAAGAAAAAAGAAGAGGTCATAAAACTTCAACTATACCCGGTCCTGCCATCGGCACCTCCCCCGTATGGGACACCAAAAGTGATGGCTCCAGTGTTGGACATTGTGGGAGAGGTCAAATATCACAAGCGACCAGATGATGAAGAGGAGGAACAATGGGTAAGAGTGAATGATATGGGAAAATGGAGACAGGAGGTGGCAGTATTATTAGAGGCAGCAAAAGCCATACAAAAGGTGGTGTCCAACTTGACCAGAATATCGACGGATGCGACCAGTATGAGTTTAACGGGTGGCAGTGAAAGTGGAGAACTGGTGCAGCAGGAATGGACTCAGATGGACCAAGAGGAAGGAGAAAGGGAGAGAATGGTGATAGAAAAGAATAGAAGAAAGCTGAAAGAAATGGAAGAGGAAGTGAGAAGAGGGGCAGAGCAGCTACAGGAAATGGAGAAAACAAGAAGGGACCTGAGTGAGGAGAGAAAGAAGGGAAGTAGAGTTAGTACACCACCAAGGAGGTACAGAACACCCACACCTCCGAGGGGACACTTTATTGACCTGGGGGAACAGGAGGAACCAGTGGAGCAAGAGAGAAGTGATCTCAAAGTACTTTGTGGAAAATTTGAAGGAAATGTGTGGGACCCATGTGATGCCCCTGCCCACCACACTAGAGCCAGAACCCGGGAGCAAGAAACCAGGGGCCAATACCCAATGAGAGACACACCAGGGGGTGGTGCCATTTACAAGCCATGGGCCCACAGAGACATACAAACCCTGGTGGACGTTCTCCCTACTCCAGAAGAGTCTGGAGATAGGTGGGTCAAAGCTTTTGAAAGCCTAACTGCTGCAGATGAACTTACATTAGGAGACATGGCAGCGGTTATGAACAGATGCATGGGCGATCAAGAATGTCGGGAGATCATGACACAGGGGGGAGTAAGAGGAATGGTGGCATCAGCAACTCGATTTGATCAGCATCGCGGACAAATATGGGATGCCGTAAGATGCAAATATCCGACCCAACCAAGACCTCAGTTGATGAAAACGCTGACACTGGACGGAGAGGAGAGTGTGCCAGTGTATATGAAAAAGGCAAAAAACCTGTGGAGACAGGCCTGGAATGAAGAACCAGGAAAGGAAACCACCAAATACCTATTCCTGGCTAGCTGTTTGGAGGGACTCCCAGATCAGGTGAGGCTGGAATGCGAGAAAATGGTGGGCATCACTGCAAAGAGTGTGTTGGAGTTCACTGATATAGTCCAACACCATGTGGAAAGATGGAGGGAAGGTAAGCGAAAAGAAGAGGATGAAATTAAACAGCTACAGAAGAAGGTCTTAGAAAAGCAACTGATGGAGGATAAGCCCAGCAAGCAAATGGTGGTGACCAGTACACCTACGAGTGGGGCTACGACACTCACTCCCGATGTGGCAGCGTTAACTACAGCAGTTCAGGCTATGGCAGGATTGATGGCCCTGGAAAGAGCACCATATCAGCCCCCATCACCACCCGCACCCCTGGTGTATGCTGAACCTTTATATCAACAGTCAGCCTACATGCCGCTATCAACCCAGCCACATGATCTCAGATATGGGAACCAAGGATGTTTCAACTGTGGAAGACCCGGACACATGGCTAGACACTGCAATCTGCCAAGACAACCATTCCAGGCTAGAGGAAGAAAACAGTGGGCACCACGGGACAGTGGTAACTGGCAGGGAGGACGAGATGGACAGAAGCAAGGGCCCCTACAACAGCCATCCCAGCAACAGGGCAAATATCAGCCCGTGCCGAACCCAGGCCTGATCCCCAATATGGCCTGGGCTGGAGAAGGTGGCAACCAATGAAGCTGCCCAGAAACCCCAAATAGCACCACCACCAATATCTACACTTTTCCACCAGATGTGGAACCAGTGGTGAAGTGCGTAATAGGAGGAAGGGAGCATGGTATGCTGATTGACACAGGATGCACCTGGTCTTCTGTGCAGACAGCATATCAACTCACAACGAAAAAACAAGCTTTTTCTGGGGTTTCAGGGACAATTATGAGAAAGCCATACATGGTACCACTGGAAGTGGTATGGGATGACCTTAAAGTAACACATCAGTTCCTACACAACCCAGAATGCTCCGTTGGACTGATGGGCAGGGACTTGCTATCAAAAATGGGGTGTAGTATATACTGTAATCAGGCTGGGATGCACATCTCAACCACCCCTATACACCAACTGAGGCCGATTATAATGGACAAACTATCCGACCCTCCACGTAATCTCACTGCAGTCCTAAAGTGGACTACTGAAGCAGAAACGGCATTCATTCAGCTCAAACAAACCTTAGCACAAGCAGAAGCACTGTCTCTACCTGACTACACGACACCATTCCATCTTGATGTTTCAGAACAAGACGGGTTTGTTCATTCCGTCCTGTATCAGAAACAAAAGGGGGAGAGGAGAGTATTGCATTATTACAGTGCAAAATTGGACAACATTGAAACAGGCCAAACAGACTGTGCCAGACATATGGCTGCACTGGCAAAAGCAGTGGGAAAAACAGCACACATAGTGATGCGACATCCATTGGAAATCAACACAGACCATGGGGTAGCAGCTTTTATCGGTTCCAAGCTTTTTGCCCTGTCTAGCAAGAGAACCTCCGACATAACCAAGACAATTACGGCAAAACACATCACATATGTGACAACAGTCGCCAACATGACCGATGGCATGGGCAAGGGGGAACCACACATTTGTGAAGACAGGGCAGCCAAGCAAATAAAGGTTCGAATGGATCTCGGAAACACACCACTGGATGGAATGAAGGAAACCCTATTTACGGACGGGTGCTGTTATAGGTCGAAGAATCCGAGTGAAGGAAACATTGCTGCCTATGCTGTGGTGCGCCAGGGAAAGAACGGAGATCATGAAGTGATGGAAGCAGGAAGATTGGAACCAGCAGGAGCCTCGGCACAACTAGCAGAACTGAGAGCATTGCGGAGAGCACTAGAGCTCTGCCAAGGAAGAGAGGTAGACATCTATACCGACTCTGCATACGCCCATGGAATTGCTCACATTGATGGCCCTCAATGGATGAGGAGAGGGTTCCTAACCAGCTCAAACGAACCTATAAAACACAAACAAGAGATCCAGAAATTGATTGAGGCAATCAAGCTGCCAAAACGGGTGTCAATCATGAAATGTAAAGGACACAGTAAAGAAAGCACTAGGGAATGTGAAGGGAATGATCAAGCAGACCTGGCAGCTAAGGAAGCGGGAGGTTACACTGCACAACAGATGGTGCAGAGGACAACCCATAGCCAGGAAGAGCTGACAGAAGATACAGTAAGACAGTTACAAGAGGCTGCTGATGTTTATGAACAGAATGTGTGGAGCAGGCAGGGGGCAAGAAGGGATCACCAAGGAATCTGGAGGGCTACCACGGGAAAAACAGTGGCTCCGGCCAAACTCCTCAGATCTATCATCAGAGAAGAGCATGAAAAAGCACATGAAGGATTGAAGAGTGTGGGAAAGGCAATTGAGAAGCCATGGTACCACCCCAACATGATGGACATGGCCAGGGAAACATCTGAAAGCTGTGAAATATGCAAAAGTTACAACAACAGAGTGAGAAACTCCCCAGGCTCTGACACACATCTAACCCCTCATGAACTATTGACAGGGCGTAGGATGCCAGGGCCACCAGCAGATAATCTTAGCATGCCTAGATTAGACATAGCTAAAATCAGATACACAGACTACATGCAGGCGTTAACTTCTCTTGTCGAAAGACTGTCCAAACAGGTGGTGGAGGTCCGAACTCCTGCAGTGGAAACCACAGACGAAAACAGAGATATCCTGGTGGGAGACCTGGTGAGCGTAAAGGTGCATTCCAGGTGGGAAGGACCGTACCAGGTGAAAGAGGTATCAAGTCACTCATTGAGAGTGAATTCAAACAAAAGAGATTCGTGGTACCATAGAAATCACTGTGCAAACGACAAAGGCCCAAATCGCTCATTAGAAGAGACAGGGCGAGACTTGAGCAAGTTGACAGATTCAGGCAAGATCATGTGGGGGATATGGGTGATATACATGGGGGGGGGGTAACTCACTCTGCAGGAAGTATAGTTATCACTGTGTTTTTGCTTTTAATGTGCTGTGCTGCTTGTATCATCCCATGTTTGAAAAAGTCTGTTACAGATGTGGTGCAGGCTGTTGGTATGATGCCCCTCCTTGGAGCTCAAGTAGCTGATGCTGATACCGAATCAAGTCTTCATAGGAAGATGAGTCTGACTGAGGATGACCCTTAGTTTGCTATACGGGGGGTGGTTGAATAAAGTGGGGTTGAATAAGGTGTTTTCATAAGTCATTTTTTCCATGGGTTAAAAAATAAATAAAATAAAAATATGTGTGTGTGTGTGTGCATGTATGTGCGTGTATGTATATATGTATATGTATGTATATATATATGTGTACATGTATGTGTGTATATATATATATATATATATATATATATAATCTCAATATTTCCTAGTATGTTAAGTGTCAGTGCTGTCCTAAACACCTAAGAGGGTTTTAAGTTCTTGGGTGGCTGGTAGCCACTCAGCATTAAGGGTGGAGAAACGAAGGATGAGCGGGTTGGTTGATTTGCTGTTACAGATGTGAGGGTTGTAAGTTTTGGAGTGACTGGTAGTTCTCTTTATATCCAGTAGGTGTAGCTGTAACAGGTTGAGTGTTTTTTATTTTTTAATGCATAAGCTTTGTATTTTTTGTATTGGGGTGAGTGACACCCTAGGGGGTGTCAAAAGGGGGACTGTAAGGGCTGATATATGTTTAGCTAATGAATATGTTAATCTACAACAAGAGTTATTAACTGAATGTATTGTGTGATCATAGATCTTTAGAACTGCTGTAGGTTTGGGTAGGGGGGAGCTATGTGGAAGGAATGTGCTAGCTGGGGGTTTTATGATAGAACTGTGTCTTGTTGTAATCTTGGACATCTACTAAGAGGATCACTACTTCCGTCAACTGGATTGCGTCACGAGGCTGGGACCAGCCTGCACGCCAATGATAGGCTGAGTAAGTTTAAACTACACTCAGCCTCTACTCCGACAGGTTAGCAAGGAGCGGAAATGATCCTGTCGGAGTATTTAAGGAAGAACAAAGGATAGGACTCGTTCTCTTCTCTAGGCTCTCTTCTCTAGGCGCTGCTGACTGTTTGCGCACTCACTCTTGCGCTCTCTCTCCCTCCCTCCCTCTCTCTCTCTCTCTCTCTCTCTCTCTCTCTCTCTCTCTGTTTGCCCTGCGTGGTGTCACAGTGAGCCTGTATATACGAACTTCATATTTACCATTTAAGGGTTTGCTAGAATAAAATACATAGATGATTTAAACGGCGTAGTAATCCTTTTGTTCCAATACCAGATTTGAATTGACGCGGCCGTAACACTGCGTTGTCCAGGTGAGAGTATGCCCTCTGCAGAAGGTAGATGATTGCATCATCCACCCCGATGTTGTGCTGGTATGCAAACTGCAGGGGGTCCATTGATGAACACACCAGGGGTCTGAGGTGAGCGAGGACTAACCTTTCCAGGGTCTTCATGGTGTGGGATGTTAGCGCTACAGGTCTGAAGTCATTCAGGACAGTGGGGTGTGCCTTCTTGGGCACTGGGACGAGGCAGGATGTTTTCCACAGCACAGGGACCCTTTCTAGGCTCAGGCTCAGGTTGAAGAGATGCTGGAGTATTCCACACAGTTGGTCAGCACAGACCCTCAGCACCCTTGGGCTGATGCCATCAGGGCCCGCCGCTTTCCACTGATGTAGTCTCTCCAGCTCTCTCTTCACTTGGTTGGTGGTGAAAGCCTCTGATTGTCTCAGAGGTGTTGTGAGCAAAGTGGGGGTGGGACAGCTGTGAGGGTGTGTGGCCTGGGGAGCTGGAAGGGAGGTGGACAGGGCCCGTATCAAACCTGTTAAAAAATTGGTTCAGCTCATTGGCTCTGTCCTGGGTCCCCTCCGTCTGCCCACTGTTTGACTTTTTGAAGCCAGTGATATTTCTCATAACCATTTAACCCCGGTCTCCGGTCTCGGTAATAACCCCTGTACACACACACACACACACACACCTCACCTCGATCAACTTCTGCGCCTCTCTGAATGCAGGCTCGGGATGTCTCGGTTCGTCCCCGGGAAGATTAGGTTCCTCGCGCTCAGCCCCGGTGCTGGCCATCTCTGATAACGGCTCCAGTAGGCTGCGGCGCGCTCGTAGGGTTTAAATATCCTCCGTTAAGAAACGCTCGGTAATGTCGTCCCTTAACTCATACCGGACAGCTGGTCTTGTTATTCCGCTGGTTAAGGCTCACGGAGGGCCCGTATTCGTTATACCCGTTACTTTCCGTAACTCTCCCGGTTGGGCTGTAGAGGAGAGTGAGCTGTCCCGACTCCCACACTGCAACACGAACCAACCCGCCACTAAAAATAACGTCCAACCGGCCAGGCGCGAGACAGACGCCCAGCAGCTGCTCCTGCTGCCCGCAGGACGGGGAGGGTAGAATAGTGTTGGAGGGGGTTGGGGCGGTGGGTGTGTTTTACTAAAGGTGGCGCTATAATCAGTCAGCTGGCGAGGCAACGTGACGCCGCTGGCACCGCTGGCACCGCGCGTCAGAGGTCGCGTTTCACTGCGTCTGTAACCACAGCGACGCGCTGCCGCCTGTCAGCTCTGATGTGGGAAACCCTCTGAAGACCACAGCACTTCCCACCTTTCTCTCTCTCTCCCTTTCTGTTCTAAATCTTTATTATACAAACATAGATTCATTCATAGAAATGCAAATATTTTTTTCACAACAATACATGGGTTCATTATTAGGCTACTGAACATGATTTACATGGAAGTGTTTCTAGGTTAACTAGTCCAGCTTTTTAAATACATCTGTATAGTCTGGATGTTTATTAACACACAGGGAGTAGCAGAGACGTCTGAGTAGTCTGGATGTTTATTAACACACAGGGAGTAGCAGAGACGTCTGAGTAGTCTGGATGTTTATTAACACACAGGGAGTAGCAGAGACGTCTGAGTAGTCTGGATGTTTATTAACACACAGGGAGTAGCAGAGACGTCTGAGTAGTCTGGATGTTTATTAACACACAGGGAGTAGCAGAGACGTCTGAGTAGTCTGGATGTTTATTAACACACAGGGAGTAGCAGAGACGTCTGAGTAGTCTGGATGTTTATTAACACACAGGGAGTAGCAGAGACGTCTGAGTAGTCTGGATGTTTATTGGCAGACAGAAGCAGTAGAGACGTCTGAGTAGTCTGGATGTTTATTGGCAGACAGAAGCAGTAGAACAGGAAGATGCAGGAAGGCAAAGCACAGCCGACAACATTGTTAGTGTCTTCCTGACAACGTCATCCTAACACAGTAACAACGTCATCCTAACATTGTAGTCTGACGTTGTAACAGCTGTTAAAAATGGAACAGAGAACTGGAGTCTGGCAGAAAAACAGGAAGCATGAAATTACTGACACCTCACAGGTTGCAGCTGAAATGGATCCCTTTTCCCTGTTCTGATGTAGTGCACTTCTTTCTCTTGGCTAACCAGCATCACCAGTCAGACTGCTGCAATAACCTCCTTAAAACACCTCACTGCCCCTCTATCTCTCACCAGTCAGACTGCTGCAATAACCTCCTTAAAACACCTCACTGCCCCTCTCTCCTCCCTCTTTTTACCCCTAAAGGCACTTAACCGTTCCATGTCTCCAGATTAAGACAGTCTAACACACATACACGCGTGTGCGTGTAGAGGCAGTGGTGAGATCTGACCTAGAACTAAAACAGACTACAGCAGTAGTGACATCATCATGGAACACACCAGGCTTGTGCAAACTACTATCTACAGGGCGAGTGTGTGGGGAGAGTGTGTTGCGGAGTGTGTGGGGAGAGTGTGTTGCGGAGTGTGTGGGGAGAGTGTGCAAACTGTACATTTCCAGTGCACACAGGGTGTGTGTGTGTGTGTGTGTGTGTGTGCGGTGTAAGTGTGTCCAAGGTCTCTAGGTGTGACAGAGTGCTACAGCAGAGAAGCGGACCTCTCCCTCCGCTCTCTCCACAAAACCCCGACACACCCTGGCTGCATCCTGGAGAGAGAGAGAGAGAGAGAGAGTGAGAGAGAGAGACAGAGACAGAGACAGAGACAGAGACAGAGACAGAGACAGAGACAGAGACAGAGACAGAGACAGAGAGAGAGGACAGAATATGAATGCAATAACTGTAGTTCTGGATAATAACATCTGCTAAATGACTCCGGTTACATAGAAAACACAGTTTATTGGTCACATACACATTCAGCAGATGTTATTGATGGTGTAGTGAAATGTAGATGAGCGTTAGATGAACATCCCAGATAACACACCAACCTCTGGCCCAGGAAACCTGATACGTTGGGAAGACGCAGGGAGCTCTTTGGCTAGACGTCTTGTAGATGTATTTAGAATGCCTACATACTAGATGTCACAAGGTTTAGATGTTGACCAGGAAGTAACATTATATTCTGATATCTCAGTGACATCCAATGTACAAACGCGGTCCACACTATATATTCCTGAAGCTTTCTAGAAGCTTCACCTGCATAGATCTACAGGCCTGCTGTGCTCTCCACACTTGCCAACCATTACAGACTACAAAAGGAAGCCCAGCCGCGAGCTGCCCAGTGATACGAGCCTACCAGACGAGCTAAATCACTTCTATGCTCGCTTCGAGGCAAGCAACACTGAGGCATGCATGAGAAAATCAGCTGTTCCGGACGACCGTGTGATTACGCTTTCCGTACCTGATGAGAGTAAGACCTTTAAAAACAGGTCAACATTCACAAGACAGACGGATTACAAGGACGTGTACTCCGAGCATGCGCTGACCAACTGGCAAGTGGCTTCACTGACATTTTCAACCTGTCCCTGACTGAGCTACGTGAGAATGCTGTTCGTTGACTACAGCTCAGCGTTCAACACCATAGTGCCCTCAAAGCTCATCACTAAGCTAAGGATCCTGGGATAAACACCCATTCATTGCCTCCACACTGTCCCCATGGCTACGGAAAGGAGGATACAGCCCGTTACGGTTGTCATGTGGCAGAGGAGAAGTCCAATGTTGGCTCGCACTACAAGGAGCCGCCCCTTTTGTGACCATAAGCGACGTTCTGTAGGGTTTGTTTATGTAGGATAGAAAACCTGCCTCTACAGTTTGATACGTTGGTTGAAGGTGTACATGTCTACTGAGATTAGATGAATGGAAGAGGAACATACCTTGATGAAGGAGTCATCCTTGGTGGTTCCATGGTTCACCGGTCCCTCCATCCTACCATCTACACAACAACAAATCATTACACACACACATTGTGAGAAAGTGTGTAGATACACACCTGGGGAGACTGGGACTCAGACACACACACACTCAGACACACTCACCCAGCTCATAAAGCTGTCCTTTCACATTGACGAAGGTGATCAAATGGAAGTTCACTTCATCTGCCTCCACCTGAGAGAGAGAGAGAGAGAGGGGGGGACAGAGAGAGAGAGAGAGACAGAGGGTGGGACAGAGAGAGAGTGAGAGAGAGAGAGAGTGGGAGAGAGAGAGAGAGAGAGAGAGAGGAGAGAGAGAGGGAGAGAGAGAGAGAGACAGAGACAGAGACACAGAGACAGAGACAGAGACAGAGAGAGAGAGAGAGAGAGGGTGGGAGAGAGAGAGAGAGAGAGAGAGAGACAGAGGGTGGGAGAGAGAGACAGAGGGTGGGAGAGAGAGAGAGAGAGAGAGAGAGAGAGAGGGTGGGAGAGAGGGAGACAGTGTATAAAGGATGAAGTAATCCATGTAGAGATAAAACCATATTTCTAAGTAACATCTGAGGTGGTTGAGGTGTTCTCACCCTGCACTGACCCTGTGCTGCCACTTCATCATGAGCCTCTCTGATGGCCTGCAAGAGACAGCATTACATACATTAAAACATATGGAGACACATCTACATTCAACTTCCACATTTTGTTATGTTACATTCTTATTCTAACATGGATTACATCATTTCCCCCCTTAATCTACACACAATAACCAATAATGACAAAACAATTTTAGACATTTTAGCTAATTTATTAAAAATAAACAGAAATACCTTATTTACATAAGTATTCAGACCCTTTGCTATGAGTTTAGCAAAGCATCACGTCTGGAGGAAATACCAGTACAGAGTCAATGTGAGGAGGCTATATACAGGAAGTACCAGTACAGAGTCAATGTGAGGAGGCTATATACAGGAAGTACCAGTACAGAGTCAATGTGAGGAGGCTATATACAGGAAGTACCAGTACAGAGTCAATGTGAGGAGGCTATATTTTTTTATTTTTTTATTTTTATTTCACCTTTATTTAACCAGGTAGGTCAGTTGAGAACAAGTTCTCATTTGCAACTGCGACCTGGCCAAGACAAAGCAAAGCAGTGCGACAAAAAAAAAAAAAAAAAAACAAACAAACCAACAACAACACAGAGTTACACATTAAACAAACAGTCAAAAACACAATAGAAAATCTATAAACAGAGTGCAAAATGTAGTGCAAAAATGCAGTAAGGTTGGGAGGTAGGACAATAAATAGACTATAGAGTAGAAATAAATTACAGAATTATCATCATTAACACAGGAATGAAGGATGTGCAAATTATGATGTGCAAATAGAGATACTGGAGTGCAAGATTAGTGAAAAATAAACAAAAATAAATATGGGGATGAGGTAGTAGTGTGGGCTATTTACAGAAGGGCTATATACAGGTGCAGTGATCGATAAGCAGCTCTGACAGCTGATGCTTAAAGTTATTGAGGGAGATAGGAACCTCTAGCTTCAATGATTTTTGCAATTCGTTCCAGTCATTGGCAGCAGAGAACTGGAAGGAATGGCGGCCAAAGGAGGAGTTGGCTTTGGGGGTGACCAGTGAAATATACCTGCTGGAGCGCATGCTACGGGTGGGTGTTGCTATGGTGACCAGTGAGCTGAGATAAGGCGGGGATTTACCTAGTAAAGACTTATAGATGACCTGGAGCCAGTGGGTTTGGCGACGAATATATAGTGAAGGCCAGCCAACGAGTGCATGCAGGTCGCAGTGGTGGGTAGTGTAAGGGGCTTTGGTGACAAAACGGATGGCACTATGATAGACTACATCCAATTTGCTAAGTAGAGTGTTGGAGGCTAGTTTGTAAATGACATCGCCGAAATCAAGGATCGGTAGGATAGTCAGTTTTACAAGGGCATGTTTGGCAGCATGAGTGAAGGAGGCTTTGTTGCGAAATAGGAAGCCAATTCTGGATTTAATTTTGGATTGGAGATGGTTGATGTGAGTCTGGAAGTTGAGTTTATAGTCTAACCAGATGCCTAGGTATTTGTAGGTGTCCACGTATTCTAATTCGGATCCGTCGAGAGTAGTGATGATAGTCCGGTGGGCGGGTGCGGGCAGCGTTCGATAGAAAAGCATGCACTTAGTTTTACTAGCGTTTAAGAGCAGTTGTAGGCCACGGAAGGAGTGTTGTATGGCATTGAAGCTTGATTGAAGGTTAGTAAACACAGTATCCAAAGAGGGGCCAGATGTATACAGAATGGTGTCATCTGCGTAGAGATGGATCAGAGAGTCACCAGCAGCGAGAGCGACATCGTTGATGTATATAGAGAAAAGGGTTGGCCCAAGAATTGAACCCTGTGGCACCCCCATAGAGACTGCCAGAGGATCGGACAATAGGCCCTCCGATTTGACACACTGAACTCTGTCTGCAAAGTAGTTAGAGAACCAGGCAAGGCAGTCACTTGAGAAACCAAGGCTATTGAGTCTGCCAATAAGAATGCGGTGATTGACAGAGTCGAAAGCCTTGGCCAGGTCGATGAAAACGGCTGCACAGTACTGTCTTTTATCGATGGCGGTTATGATATCGTTCAGTACCTTGAGCGTAGCTGAGGTGCACCCATGACCAGCTCGGAAACCAGATTGCATAGCAGAGAAGGTAAGGTGGGATTCGAAGTGGTCAGTTATCTGTTTGTTAACTTGGCTTTCGAAAACTTTAGAAAGGCAGGGCAGGATGGATATTGGTCTATAACAGTTTGGGTCTAGAGTGTCTCCTCCTTTGAAGAGGGGGATGACCGCGGCAGCTTTCCAATCTCTAGGGATCTCAGACGATACGAAAGAGAGGTTGAACAAGCTAGTGATAGGTGTTGCAACAATTTTGGCTGATAATTTTAGAAAGAGAGGGTCCAGATTATCTAGCCCAGCAGATTTGTAGGGGTCCAGACTTAGCAGCTCTTTCAGAACATCAGCTGTATACAGGTGGTACCAGTACAGAGTCAATGTGAGGAGGCTATATACAGGAAGTACCAGTACAGAGTCAATGTGAGGAGGCTATATACAGGAAGTACCAGTACAGAGTCAATGTGAGGAGGCTATATACAGGAGTACCAGTACAGAGTCAATGTGAGGAGGCTATATACAGGAAGTACCAGTACAGAGTCAATGTGAGGAGGCTATATACAGGAAGTACCAGTACAGAGTCAATGTGAGGAGGCTATATACAGGAGTACCAGTACAGAGTCAATGTGAGGAGGCTATATACAGGGGTACCAGTACAGAGTCAATGTGAGGAGGCTATATACAGGGGTACCAGTACAGAGTCAATGTGAGGAGGATATATACAGGGGTACAGAGTCAATGTGAGGAGGCTATATACAGGAAGTACCAGTACAGAGTCAATGTGAGGAGGCTATATACAGGGGTACCAGTACAGAGTCAATGTGAGGAGGCTATATACAGGAAGTACCAGTACAGAGTCAATGTGAGGAGGATATATACAGGGGTACCAGTACAGAGTCAATGTGAGTAGTCTATATACAGGAAGTACCAGTACAGAGTCAATGTGAGGAGGCTATATACAGGAAGTACCAGTACAGAGTCAATGTGAGGAGGCTATATACAGGAAGTACCAGTACAGAGTCAATGTGAGGAGGCTATATACAAGAAGTACCAGTACAGAGTCAATGTGAGGAGGCTATATACAAGAAGTACCAGTACAGAGTCAATGTGAGGAGGCTATATACAGGAAGTACCAGTACAGAGTCAATGTGAGGAGGATATATACAGGAAGTACCAGTACAGAGTCAATGTGAGGAGGCTATATACAGGGGTACCAGTACAGAGTCAATGTGAGGAGGCTATATACAGGAAGTACCAGTACAGAGTCAATGTGAGGAGGATATATACAGGGGTACCAGTACAGAGTCAATGTGAGTAGTCTATATACAGGAAGTACCAGTACAGAGTCAATGTGAGGATGATATATACAGGGGTACCAGTACAGAGTCAATGTGAGGAGGCTATATACAGGAAGTACCAGTACAGAGTCAATGTGAGGAGGCTATATACAGGAAGTACCAGTACAGAGTCAATGTGAGGAGGCTATATACAGGGGTACCAGTACAGAGTCAATGTGAGGAGGCTATATACAAGAAGTACCAGTACAGAGTCAATGTGAGGAGGCTATATACAGGAAGTACCAGTACAGAGTCAATGTGAGGAGGATATATACAGGAAGTACCAGTACAGAGTCAATGTGAGGAGGCTATATACAGGGGTACCAGTACAGAGTGATGTACTGGCCATACGCACAGTACAGTGTTGAGAGCAATAGAGATTGCATCATCAGTGGATCTGTTGGGACGCTATACAAAATGAAGTGGGTCTTTCTGGGATAATGGTGTTAATGTGAGCCATGACTACACTTCATGGCTACAGACGTGAGTGCTACGGGTCTGTAGTCATTTAGGCAGGTTACCTTAGTGTTCTTAGGCAGGTTACCTTAGTGTTCTTGGGCACTGGGACTATGGTGGTCTGCTTGAAACATGTTGGTATGTCAGTGAAGACACTTGCCAGTTAGTCAGCGCATGCTTTGAGTACACGCCCTGGTAATCCGTCTGTCCCTGCGGCCTTGTGGATGTTGACCTGTTTAAAAGGTCTCACTCACATCGGCTACAGAGAGCGTGATCACATAGTCGCCCGGAACAGCTGATGCTCTCATGCATGACTCAGTGTTGCTTGCCTCGAAGCGAGCATAGAAGTGATTTAGCTTGTCTGGTAGGCTCGTATCACTGGGCAGCTCGCGGCTGTGCTTCCCTTTGTATTCTGTAATAGTTTGCAGGCCCTGCCACATCCGACGAGCGTCAGAGCCGGTGTAGTACGATTCAATCTTAGTCCTGTATTGACGCTTTGCCTGTTTGATGGTTGGTCGAAGATCATAGTGGTATTTCTTATAAGCTTCCGGGTTAGAGTCAAGCTCCTTGAAAGTGGGAGCGCTAGCCTTTAGCTCAGTGCAGATGTTGCCTGTAACCCATGGCTTCTGGTTGTGGTATGTACGTACAGTCACTGTGGGGACGACATCATCGATGTACTTATTGATGAAGCCAGTGACTGATGTGGTGTACTCCTCAATGCCATCCTGGAAACATATTACAGTCGGTGCAGCAAAACAGTCCTGTAGCTTTTAGCATCTGACCACTTTCTTATTATTGACATAATGTTTAATATATGAATATATATTAAACATGTATAGACAAATATCTCCACATATACACTGAGTAACATTAAGAACACCTTCTACAACGTGTCAAACACCCACAGGGATGTCGGCTCCAATTCTTCTATTATTTAACTACTATTACTTATCTATTACTTATCTATTACTTATCTATTACTTATTTATTACTTATTTATCGAGCAAAGAGGCACTGAGTTTGAAGGTAGGCTTTGAAATACATCCACAGGTACACCTCCAATTGACTCAAATGATGTCAATTAGCCTATCAGAAGCTTCTAAAGCCATTAAATAATATTCTGGAATTTTCCAAGCTGTTTAAAGGCACAGTCAACTTAGTGTATGTAAACTTCTGACCTTCTGGAATTGTGATATAGTGAATTATAAGTGAAATAATCTGTCTGTAAACAATTGTTGGAAGAATTACTTGAGTCATGCACAAAGTAGATGTCCTAACCGACTTGCCAAAACTATAGTTTGTTAACATGAAATCTGTGGAGTGGTTGAAAAATGAGTTTTAATGACTTCAACCTAAGTGTATGTAAACTTCTGACTTCAATTGTGTGTAAGAATGCTGTTCATTGACTATAGCTCAGCATTCAACACCATAGTACCCTCCAAGCTCATCATTAAGCTCAGGGCCCTGGTTCTGAACTCCGCCCTGTGCACCTGGATCCTGGACTTCCTGACTGGTCGCCACCAGGTGGTGAAGGTAGGAAACAACACCTCCACTTCGCTGATCCTCAACACTGTTTCCCCACAAGGGTGTGTGCTCAGCCCCCTCCTGTACTCCCCGTTCACTCATGACTGCATTGCCAAGCACGCCTCCAACTCAATCATCAAGTTTGCAGACAACACAACAGTAGTAGGCTTGATTACCAACAATGATGAGACAGCCTACAGGGAGGAGGTGAGGGCTCTGGGAGTGTGGTGGTGAGACAGCCTACAGGGAGGAGGTGAGGGCTCTGGGAGTGTGGTGGTGAGACAGCCTACAGGGAGGAGGTGAGGGCTCTGGGAGTGTGGTGGTGAGACAGCCTACAGGGAGGAGGTGAGAGCTCTGGGAGTGTGGTGGTGAGACAGCCTACAGGGAGGAGGTGAGGGCTCTGGGAGTGTGGTGGTGAGACAGCCTACAGGGAGGAGGTGAGGGCTCTGGGAGTGTGGTGGTGAGACAGCCTACAGGGAGGAGGTGAGGGCTCTGGGAGTGTGGTGGTGAGACAGCCTACAGGGAGGAGGTGAGGGCTCTGGGAGTGTGGTGGTGAGACAGCCTACAGGGAGGAGGTGAGGGCTCTGGGAGTGTGGTGGTGAGACAGCCTACAGGTAGGAGGTGAGGGCTCTGGGAGTGTGGTGGTGAGACAGCCTACAGGGAGGAGGTGAGGGCTCTGGGAGTGTGGTGGTGAGACAGCCTACAGGGAGGAGGTGAGGGCTCTGGGAGTGTGGTGGTGAGACAGCCTGCAGGGAGGAGGTGAGGGCTCTGGGAGTGTGGTGGTGAGACAGCCTACAGGGAGGAGGTGAGGGCTCTGGGAGTGTGGTGGTGAGACAGCCTACAGGGAGGAGGTGAGGGCTCTGGGAGTGTGGTGGTGAGACAGCCTACAGGGAGGAGGTGAGGGCTCTGGGAGTGTGGTGGTGAGACAGCCTACAGGGAGGAGGTGATGGCTCTGGGAGTGTGGTGGTGAGACAGCCTACAGGGAGGAGGTGATGGCTCTGGGAGTGTGGTGGTGAGACAGCCTACAGGGAGGAGGTGATGGCTCTGGGAGTGTGGTGGTGAGACAGCCTACAGGGAGGAGGTGAGGGCTCTGGGAGTGTGGTGGTGAGACAGCCTACAGGGAGGAGGTGAGGGCTCTGGGAGTGTGGTGGTGAGACAGCCTACAGGGAGGAGGTGAGGGCTCTGGGAGTGTGGTGGTGAGACAGCCTACAGGGAGGAGGTGAGGGCTCTGGGAGTGTGGTGGTGAGACAGCCTACAGGGAGGAGGTGATGGCTCTGGGAGTGTGGTGGTGAGACAGCCTACAGGGAGGAGGTGAGGGCTCTGGGAGTGTGGTGGTGAGACAGCCTACAGGGAGGAGGTGATGGCTCTGGGAGTGTGGTGGTGAGACAGCCTACAGGGAGGAGGTGAGGGCTCTGGGAGTGTGGTGCCAGGAAAACAACCCCTCACTCAACGTCAACAAAACTAAGGAGCTGATCGTGGACTTCAGGAAACAGCAGAGGGAACACCCCCTCTATCCACATCGATGGGACCGCAGTGGAGAAGGTGGAAAGCTTCAAGTTCCTCGGCGTACACATCACTGACAAACTGAAATGGTCCACCCACACAGACAGTGTGGTGAAGAAGGTGCATGGCCCCTATGCCATTCCATGAGCGCAGCATTTATTTCTCAAGTTGAATCAATGAGTCCAATCAGTCCTCCATGACAACAGAGTAGGGCTGGATAATAAGTCCTTAGTTTTGGGGTCCTGCTCAGGTAAAACTATTTGACTAATCTATACTTCCATATTTCCAAGTTCTATTGTTGAAAATCAAGTGGTATAACATTTATTGGAATGACTGGAATTCTGATAGACTTTGGTTTTTAATGTAAAGATATAATTTAATCATATTATTATTTGTAGTAGAAAGTGATGGGTTAGAAGAAGCCTACATAACCAACCCATAAAGTAACATGTAACATCCATATATGACCAGCTATGTAAACTTTAACATTGGTTTATCCTGTAATAGATGTTGTTCAATCAGTAACATACATGTTAGACTCTTAAGGGGAAAATCATCTAAAAGTAACTGAATGTAAATTTGGGTAATCCAGATTACGTTACTGAGTTTGGGTAATCCAGATTACGTTACTGAGTTTGGGTAATCCAGATTACGTTACTGAGTTTGGGTAATCCAGATTACGTTACTGAGTTTGGGTAATCCAGATTACGTTACTGAGTTTGGGTAATCCAGATTACGTTACTGAGTTTGGGTAATACAAAAGTTACTGATTACAATTTAGGACAGGTAACTAGTAACTAACAGATTACATTTAGAAAGTAATCTACCAACCCTGACTGAGTGTGTATCACTGTGAATGTGTGTGTATCACTGTGAATGTGTGTGTATCACTGTGAATGTGTCCCTGTGAATGTGTGTGTGTGTCACTGTGAATGTGTGTGTGTGTGTGTCACTGTGAATGTGTGTGTGTGTGTGTGTGTGTGTCACTGTGAATGTGTGTGTGTGTGTGTGTGTGTGTCACTGTGAATGTGTGTGTGTGTGTGTGTGTCACTGTGAATGTGTGTGTGTGTGTGTGTGTGTCACTGTGAATGTGTGTGTGTGTGTGTGTGTGTGTGTCACTGTGAATGTGTGTGTGTGTGTGTCACTGTGAATGTGTGTGTGTGTGTGTCACTGTGAATGTGTGTGTGTGTGTGTCACTGTGAATGTGTGTGTGTGTGTGTCACTGTGAATGTGTGTGTGTGTGTGTGTCACTGTGAATGTGTGTGTGTGTGTGTGTGTCACTGTGAATGTGTGTGTGTGTGTGTGTGTCACTGTGAATGTGTGTGTGTGTGTGTGTGTGTGTCACTGTGAATGTGTGTGTGTGTGTGTGTGTGTGTCACTGTGAATGTGTGTGTGTGTGTGTGTGTGTGTCACTGTGAATGTGTGTGTGTGTGTGTGTGTGTGTCACTGTGAATGTGTGTGTGTGTGTGTGTGTGTCACTGTGAATGTGTGTGTGTGTGTGTGTGTCACTGTGAATGTGTGTGTGTGTGTGTGTGTGTGTCACTGTGAATGTGTGTGTGTGTGTGTGTGTGTGTCACTGTGAATGTGTGTGTGTGTGTGTGTGTGTGTGTCACTGTGAATGTGTGTGTGTGTGTGTGTGTGTGTGTCACTGTGAATGTGTGTGTGTGTGTGTGTGTCACTGTGAATGTGTGTGTGTGTGTGTGTGTGTCACTGTGAATGTGTGTGTGTGTGTGTGTGTGTCACTGTGAATGTGTGTGTGTGTGTGTGTGTGTCACTGTGAATGTGTGTGTGTGTGTGTGTGTGTCACTGTGAATGTGTGTGTGTGTGTGTGTGTCACTGTGAATGTGTGTGTGTGTGTCACTGTGAATGTGTGTGTGTGTGTGTGTGTGTCACTGTGAATGTGTGTGTGTGTGTGTGTGTCACTGTGAATGTGTGTGTGTGTGTGTGTGTCACTGTGAATGTGTGTGTGTGTGTGTCACTGTGAATGTGTGTGTGTGTGTGTCACTGTGAATGTGTGTGTGTGTGTGTCACTGTGAATGTGTGTGTGTGTGTGTGTCACTGTGAATGTGTGTGTGTGTGTGTCACTGTGAATGTGTGTGTGTGTGTGTCACTGTGAATGTGTGTGTGTGTGTGTGTGTCACTGTGAATGTGTGTGTCACTGTGAATGTGTGTGTGTGTGTCACTGTGAATGTGTTTGTGTGTGTCACTGTGAATGTGTTTGTGTGTGTCACTGTGAATGTGTTTGTGTGTGTCACTGTGAATGTGTGTGTGTGTGTCACTGTGAATGTGTGTGTGTGTGTCACTGTGAATGTGTGTGTGTGTGTCACTGTGAATGTGTGTGTGTGTGTCACTGTGAATGTGTGTGTGTGTCACTGTGAATGTGTGTGTGTGTGTGTGTGTGTGTGTCACTGTGAATGTGTGTGTGTGTGTGTCACTGTGAATGTGTGTGTGTCACTGTGAATGTGTGTGTTACCTGGTTGTTCTCCAGGAGCGTGGCTCGCTGGGCGGGAGTCATGTTAGCCGTCTCATCTAGAAACTTCTTCAGAGCAGAGTCACCATCTGGCACAGAGACATCACTGTTACTGGCCGTGTCTGAAATCTGTCTTATCTACTAAAACTACATAGTGTGTACTAATTATACTACATACTATTTAGAACATACAGTTTAGTAGAAACCCCTAATCTATTTTACCTACTACTTACTAAAACTACAGTGTGTACTAATTATACTACATACTATTTAGAACATACAGTTTAGTAGAAACCCCTAATCTATTTTACCTACTACTTACTAAAACTACATAGTGTGTACTAATTATACTATTTAGAACATACAGTTTAGTAGAAACCCCTAATCTATTTTACCTACTACTTACTAAAACGACATAGTGTGTACTAATTATACTACATACTATTTAGAACATACAGTTTAGTAGAAACCCCTAATCTATCTTACCTACTACTTACTAAACCTACATAGTGTGTACTAATTATACTATTTAGAACATAGTTTAGTAGAAACACCTAATCTATCTTACCTACTACTTACTAAAACTACATAGTGTGTACTAATTATACTATTTAGAACATAGTTTAGTAGAAACACCTAATCTATCTTACCTACTACTTACTAAAACTACATAATGTGTACTAATTATACTATTTAGAACATACAGTTTAGTAGAAACCCCTAATCTATTTTACCTACTACTTACTAAAACTACATAGTGTGTACTAATTATACTACATACTATTTAGAACATACAGTTTAGTAGAAACCCCTAATCTATTTTACCTACTACTTACTAAAACTACTGTAACGAATGAGGGTTCCGCACCACCTCTCTCACACCACCAGAGGGAGACATCACCCGAATACTAACTGGTTACCTTTTGGACTTCATCTCCCATAGGCCCTCATTCCTGGGACTAATTACACACACCTGCAGTTCATTACACACACTACTTAAGCACTCCATTTACACAGTATCAGTGCGAAGTCTTGTTTTGCTCCGGTGAACTTTTCTGAGCGTTTATTCCTTTTGCTAGTATTTTTCCCGTGTTTTGACTTGGACTGTTTCTCATACCCTTGGATTTGTTTGCTGCCTGCCCTGACCTTTGCCTGCCCTTGGACTCTGTTTGTTTTCTGCCTGCCCTGATCTTTGCCTACCTTTTGGACTCTGTAAGTTTGCTACCTGCCCAGACCTTGCCTGCCTTTTGGACTCTGTTAGTTTGCTGCCTCCCCAGAACTCTGCCTGTCTTTGGAATATTTGCATGTTTGCTGCCTACCCTGACCTCGGCCTGTTCCAGCTTACGCTGTCTCTATTGCATCTGTTACTGCTTGTGAGTCTGACTTGCAATAAACTGCAGATGGATCCTCACTCCGCTGACGCTTCATTACAACTACATAGTGTGTACTAATTATAGTATTTAGAACATAGTTTAGTAGAAACACCTAATCTATCTTACCTACTACTTACTAAAACTACATAGTGTGTACTAATTATACTACATACTATTTAGAACATACAGTTTAGTAGAAACCCCTAATCTATCTTACCTACTACTTACTAAAACTACATAGTGTGTACTAATTATACTACATACTATTTAGAACATACAGTTTAGTAGAAGCCCCTAATCTATTTTACCTACTACTTACTAAAACGACATAGTGTGTACTAATTATACTACATACTATTTAGAACATACAGTTTAGTAGAAACCCCTAATCTATTTTACCTACTACTTACTAAAACTACATAGTGTGTACTAATTATACTATTTAGAACATACAGTTTAGTAGAAACCCCTAATCTATTTTACCTACTACTTACTAAAACTACATACTGTGTACTAATTATACTATTTAGAACATACAGTTTAGTAGAATCCCCTAATCTATTTTACCTACTACTTACTAAAACTACATACTGTGTACTAATTATACTATTTAGAACATAGTTTAGTAGAAACCCCTAATCTATCTTACCTACTACTTACTAAAACTACATAGTGTGTACTAATTATACTACATACTATTTAGAACATAGTTTATTAGAAGTGTATGCAGTAAGCAGCAGATATCAACATCCTCCCCTCATCCTCACTGAGAATCTAATTGTGTTTATTGATAGTCAGTCCTCTTCTCTGACTATCAGCTGATTATGAAAAAGACCATAGTCTTCCTCAGTAGTGTTCAGTGAACTCTACTAGATAAAGACCATAGTCTTCCTCAGTAGTGTTCAGTGAACTCTACTAGATAAAGACCATAGTCTTCCTCAGTAGTGTTCAGTGAACTCTACTAGATAAAGACCATAGTCTTCCTCAGTAGTGTTCAGTGAACTCTACTAGATAAAGACCATAGTCTTCCTCAGTAGTGTTAAAGACATTGCCCCCAACTTGGCTCCATGCAGGACCAGTTTCTACTCACCGTACTCTATGTGGGTGGGGTTATTGGCGACTGCGTGCAGCAGAGCCACAGTGCCACAGGAGTTGACCACTGTCTGTTTCAGGAAGTAGATGCCCGGATCCCCCGACACCTTCCCAGCCTGCTGCTGCCGGAACGACTCATGCTGAAACACAAGCCGTTATCATCATCGTGCTACATCAGAGTTTCTCAAACTCGGTCGTGGGACCCCAAGGGTGAGGTTTAGTGTCCTGGGACCCCAAGGGTGACACATTTTGAGTTTTGCCCTAGTAGCTTGATGATGAAGAGGAGTTGATTATCTGAATCTGCTGTGTAGTACTGTTATCACCTTGGGTCCCCAGGACAGAGTTTGGGAAATGTTGCTCCACATCACTGAACTACAAATGTCCAACGTATCAATAAAGATCTAGCTGGTCAATGGATACCTGTTGTGTCAGAGGGAAGAGCAGCATGAGGCCACAGCAGGGAGAAGGTACTGAAGACACTCCCTCATCCTCCAGCCCCAACACATCCACGAAGCTCCAGCTACCACATACACCCAGCCCACTGAGCACCTGCCACACACACAGAGGAGGAGAACATCAGAACATTAACACAAAGGGTTCCTATCAGTCTCTACTGAACACCTAGAACAGACCTCAACATGATAGATCAGACCACCTAGAACAGACCTCACCATGATAGATCAGACCACCTAGAACAGAGCTCACCATGCTAGATCAGACCACCTAGAACAGAGCTCACCATGCTAGATCAGACCACCTAGAACAGAGCTCACCATGCTAGATCAGACCACCTAGAACAGAGCTCAACATGCTAGATCAGACCACCTAGAACAGAGCTCAACATGCTAGATCAGACCACCTAGAACAGAGCTCAACATGCTAGATCAGACCACCTAGAACAGAGCTCAACATGCTAGATCAGACCACCTAGAACAGAGCTCAACATGATAGATCAGACCACCTAGAACAGAGCTCAACATGATAGATCAGACCACATAGAACAGAGCTCAACATGATAGATCAGACCACCTAGAACAGAGCTCAACATGATAGATCAGACCACCTAGAACAGAGCTCAACATGATAGATCAGACCACCTAGAACAGAGCTCAACATGATAGAATAGGCCTAAAGCGTCAAGTTCCTTGGCGTACACATCACTGAAACTGAAATGGTCCACCCACACAGTCAGTGTGGTGAAGAAGGTGCAACAGAGCCTCTTCAACCTCAGGAGGCTAAAGAAATGTGTCTTAACACCTAAAACCCTCACATTTTGAGAGCATCTTGTCGGGCTGTATCACCAGCTGGTACGGCAACTGCACCGTCCTCAACAGCAGGGCTCTCCAGAGGGTGGTGCGGTCAGCCCAACGCATCACTGGGGGAAAACTACCTGCCCTCCAGGACATCTACAGAACCCAGTGTTACAGGAAGGCCAAAAAGATCATCAAGGACATCAACCACCCGAGCCACAGCCTGTTCACCCCACTACCATCAGGAAGGCAAGAGGTCAGTACAGGTGTATCAACATTTGATTTGATTTATAGAGCGTTGGCGTTTACACCTGGTTTACATATCAGTTCAATGTCTGTCAGAAGAGAGGGTAGAACTCGGGAGATGGTTTGTGGAGCCCGACTGTAAACCCTCCATGGTACTGGACACTAAATGTCCATGATGACTCGGCACAACAGGCCTCATTAAAATCACTACGCATATCTTCGCTTTTCTAACGTCTTTATCAGAACATGCTGTCTGTCCCAAATTAATAGCGATTAACTTCAAATCAGACCCAGAGACAAGTTGATCTTTAGTTTAGGGGCGCGTGCCCTCTCTCTCTCCATCCACCAGACCACGCCCTGTATCCTAGACACCGGGTGGGGCGCGAGGCGCAGCGTGGCAGACGGTAGTCTTCTAGGTCTTGGCTTTATTCTAACGCTGTCGCGCTGCTGTTTACATTAGTACTGTATGATCATCTGGTCCTAACCAGTAGTTTTAACTCCAGACAGGGCCAGGTCCATAATCACCTACCTGTAGGTTATAATGTCCTGTTGTCTGGTTATAACGTCATATGGACATGAATACTGTTATCATGTCTATTATGACTCAGCGATATTATATACACACCTTGTTCAGCATCTGAAACACAGACAGACAGACAGACAGACAGGAGACAATGAGAGAGTTAGAACAGAGCATGCGCGTATTTTAAGTCTCAGTCTTATGATAGACTTATTATAACAACATATTGATGATGATGATGATTCTCTACCTCCGGGTTGATCTCCATTGGTTGCCACTCCATCCTGTTCGGTAAGGTTCGGTCCCGTATGTCAGTCTGTTGTCAAACCTTCTCTGTTACAACCAGCTGCTGAATTGGGTGATATGATCACACGGCGCGCGTGCACCCGCTTCATATGCTGCCGGTCATCTTCCATTGTGCGGTTCGGAGGGGGGTGAGGGAGAACCGGAGAAACAGCCTCTAGATCCTCCCGTAGCCTCGCCTCGTTTGTAAATAAGACCATACATATTGCAGTGAAGTATTGGAGTGTCTGTGAGAGAGAGAGGTGTGTGTGAGCTGTTCTGTGTAGTTAGTTGAGAAGGTGGGCTGATCCAAGCCCGACGCACAGTGGAAGCTTCAGTAGCCAAACTGAGTTTGGTGAGTAATGGGCGCGTTCGAGCAGATCACTTTTGTCAGATGGTCACGTTTTTCGGACGTTGCATTAGGGGGATAGAAATTGTCCCGACTTGTGCCTACATGATGGCCGTGTTCGAGAGCATCAACACGACTGCAGGCGACTGCCGACTGACTGATTTACAAATCACCTTGCATCATAAATTATGACTAATTATTTGTAGATCGGTCAGTCAGTCCCAATTTACCCATGATACATTGCGTTTTGATCCTCTCGAACAAAGCCGTTCACAGCATGAACTTTACAAAAATCATGTGATCAAAGTCATGGCGTTTTGACTGCAGACAACTGCAACATTTTGTAGTTGCTCTTCAGCATAGAGAATAATAGAGGCCTCTAGTGGCCAAAAGGTTGAATTAGCATGGGCAGCGCCATTGAGGGCTTCCACAATTGAATGTAGTCAACAGAGGAGGCTGGTGGGAGGAGCTGTAGGAGGACAGGCTCATTGTTATTGCTGGAGTGGAATGAATGGAAGAGAGTCCAACATGTGGTTTCCATGTTTGATACCGCTCCATGTATTACATTCCAGACATTACAATGAGCCTGTCCTCCTACAGCTGCTTCCACCAGCCTCCTCTGGTAGTCAACTGGGTGGGACTTCCAACTTCATTGGCTGATCTGTCCTGGTGACCCTGTTGGAGTCATGTCGGGGCTCCCAAGTGGCACAGCGGTCTAAGGCACTGCACCTCAGTGCTAGAGGTGTCACTACAGACACCCTGGTCTGAATCCAGGCTGTATCACAACCGGCTGTGATTGGGAGTCCCATAGGGCGGCGCACAGTTGGCCCAGCGTCGTCAGAGTTTAGCCGGTGTAGGCCATCATTGTAAAAAATAATTTGTTCCTAACTGACTTGCCTAGTTAAATAAATAAAATAAAATTTGATTTGATTTTAATTCAAAAACAAACCCAATTTTGATAAACTCTCATATCTACTGGGTGAAATACCACAGTGTTCATCACAGCAGCAAGATGTGTGACCTGTTGTCACAAGAAAAGGTCAACCAGTGAAGAACAAACACCATGTAAATACAACCCATATTTATGTTGATTTATTTATTTGCACATCATTACAACACTGTATATAGACATTATATGACATTTGAAATGTCTCTATTTCTTTGTAACGTTTGTGAGTGTAATGTTTACTGTACATTTTGGATTGTTTATTTCACTTTTGTTTAATATCTATCTAACTTGCTTTGGCAATGTTAACATATGTTTCCCATGTCAATAAAGCCCTTTATATTGAATTGAGAGAGAGAGAGAGAGAGAGAGAGAGAGAGAGAGAGAGAGAGAGAGAGAGAGAGAGAGAGAGAGAGAGAGAGAGAGAGAGAGAGAGAGAGAGAGAGAGAGAGAGAGAGAGAGAGAGAGAGAGAGAGAGAGAGAGAGAGAGAGAGAGAGAGAGAGAGAGAGAGAGAGAGAGAGAGAGAGAGAGAGAGAGAGAGAGAGAGAGAGAGAGAGAGAGAGAGAGAGAGAGAGAGAGAGAGAGAGAGAGAGAGAGAGAGACAGACAGACAGAGAGCCTTGCTATTGATAAGGGTAGACACAGGAAAACCTGGCTCCCTGTAGAGGAAAGGCTGTGCAACCACTGCACCACAACAGAACCAGAGACAGAGCTGCATTTCCTGACCAAATGTCAAAAATATAAAACTATCAGAGAGAGTCACTTCCCCAAATTTGAACAAGTAGTCCGGGGCTTTGAGGACCTCTCTGAAATAGAAAGGCTGCCGATCCTTTTGGATCAGCTGTGCGCTGGCAGCATGCTATGTTGCTGCCTGCCACAAGTTGAGGGACAGTGCCTGACATATTTCATGCCTTTTTTTCCTATGTTGTTATTTTGTTCTCTGATGTAATTATATATATTTTTTTATAATTATATATATAATCTACTTTGCCAATAAAGGGAATTGAAAGAGTGTTTCTGTTACAGTACTATATGGGTCTGTAGGAGAGAGTGTTTCTGTTACAGTACTATATGTAGTACTATATGGGTCTGTAGGAGAGAGTGTTTCTGTTACAGTACTATATGTAGTACTATATGGGTCTGTAGGAGAGAGTGTTTCTGTTACAGTACTATATGTAGTACTATATGGGTCTGTAGGAGAGAGTGTTTCTGTTACAGTACTATATGTAGTACTATATGGGTCTGTAGGAGAGAGTGTTTCTGTTACAGTACTATATGTAGTACTATATGGGTCTGTAGGAGAGAGTGTTTCTGTTACAGTACTATATGTAGTACTATATGGGTCTGTAGGAGAGAGTGTTTCTGTTACAGTACTATATGTAGTACTATATGGGTCTGTAGGAGAGAGTGTTTCTGTTACAGTACTATATGTAGTACTATATGGGTCTGTAGGAGAGAGTGTTTCTGTTACAGTACTATATGTAGTACTATATGGGTCTGTAGGAGAGAGTGTTTCTGTTACAGTACTATATGTAGTACTATATGGGTCTGTAGGAGAGAGTGTTTCTGTTACAGTACTATATGTAGTACTATATGGGTCTGTAGGAGAGAGTGAATCAGGACAGAATATTACTTCCTTCCTATTTTATCTCCTTTTACGATGGGACAAGGACAACACGGCCGGCCTAACCCGGACGACAGGACAACACGGCCGGCCTAACCCGCCTCACGGGTTTCCCGGTCGCGGCCGGCTGCGACACAGACGGGGCTCGAACCCGCATCTGTAGTAATGCAGCTTGCGATGCGATGCCTTAGACCACTGCACCACTCGGGAGGCCCCTCCCCTCTCTTTCTTTCTCCTCCCTCTTTCTACCGGTTCCTCCCACTTTCTACCGGTTCCCCTCTCTTTCTACCGGTTCCTCTCTTTCTACCGGTTCCTCTCTTTCTACCGGTTCCCCTCTCTTTCTACCGGTTCCTCTCTTTCTACCGGTTCCTCCCTCTCTTTCTACCGGTTCCCCTCTCTTTCTACCGGTTCCTCTCTTTCTACCGGTTCCTCCCTCTCTTTCTACCGGTTCCTCCCTCTTTCTACCGGTTTCTCTCTTTCTACCGGTTCCTCCCACTTTCTACCGGTTCCCCTCTCTTTCTACCGGTTCCTCTCTTTCTACCGGTTCCTCCCTCTCTTTCTACCGGTTCCTCCCTCTTTCTACCGGTTTCTCTCTTTCTACCGGTTCCTCCCTCTTTCTACCGGTTCCTCTCTTTCTACCGGTTCCTCCCTCTCTTTCTACCGGTTCCTCCCTCTCTTTCTACCGGTTCCTCCCTCTCTTTCTACCGGTTCCTCCCTCTCTTTCTACCGGTTCCTCCCTCTTTCTACCGGTTTCTCTCTTTCTACCGGTTCCTCCCTCTTTCTACCGGTTTCTCTCTTTCTACTGGTTCCTCCCTCTTTCTACCGGTTCCTCCCTCACTTTCTACCGGTTTCTCTCTTTCTACCGGTTCCTCCCTCTTTCTACCGGTTTCTCTCTTTCTACCGGTTCCTCCCTCTCTTTCTACCGGTTCCTCCCTCTCTTTCTACCGGTTCCTCCCTCTCTTTCTACCGGTTCCTCCCTCTTTCTACCGGTTCCTCCCTCTTTCTACCGGTTCTTCCCTCTTTCTACCGGTTTCTCTCTTTCTACCGGTTCCTCCCTCTTTCTACCGGTTTCTCTCTTTCTACCAGTTCCTCCCTCTCTTTCTACCGGTTCCTCCCTCTCTTTCTACCGGTTCCTCCCTCTTTCTACCGGTTCCTCTCTTTCTACCGGTTCCTCCCTCTCTTTCTACCGGTTCCTCCCTCTTTCTACCGGTTCTTCCCTCTTTCTCGCTCAGTCTCCCTCTCTTCACTGCGAGCTCCGGTGCAGACTCGACCTCCTCCGGTAATTAACCGACAACATCAGATTGTTAGTTTAAGAGTCGTTAACGCGGTTATTCTGCTGAACCAGGTGATGTGTATTACCTGGACTGGATACTTGATCAAACCAGATGCGATGAGATAGACCAGGTTTTTAGCAGATAATGGCGAAATGCGGCTGTTGCAGAAGAGAATATATTCTCTAACTCAGTCCGTTTTATGAACGGAAACAGATGTATGGCTATTTTCCATGACTTTAAATGTGGAAAACTTTTCAACGGCGTTTGAAGCGTTTGGCTTGTAAGTTAGTTAGTGATTCTGTCCTGTGGTTCTCTTTTTCAGACCGAGCGATCTTTCCTCGAATCAAAGCAGCTATCAAAGATCTATCAGAATGGTAAGTTAACTTCACTGGACAACTGTATAATTATGTTATTATAATGTTGAATTTAAACTTCACTAAAGCCACTAACGGTGATAAAACAGGAATGTTTCGCAGCCGGTAAGAGAGAACTATGATTCCATTTTGTTAATGTTTTACTTTCCATCTCGCCTATAATGGAGTGTATATCCGGGGAACCGCCCAGGAGACTGGCTTTAAATAATCATTAGACTTTATCCCAGAACAATACACAGTGTGGAACCCAGTATGGAACCCAGTATGGAACACAGTGATTCTAGAATAGGTTATTACCATCGACTTCCAACACTAATTAGAACAGTATTTGAACAGGAGCTGTGTGGTTATTATACTATATGACAGAACGGAGGGAGATCATTTGAGACTCTACTCCCATAGAAGTGGTGAGTTTCTCCAAAAACATATGTGTCATGTTTAAAAACATTGTTCATGTGTGTAAGCTTTATTTAACAAGCCAAATCAGTTAAGAACATATTCTTATTTACAATGACGGCCTACACCGGCCAAACTCGGACGACGCTGGGTCCATTGTGCGCCGCCCTATGGAACTCCCAAACACGGCTTCAAACCAGGTTGTCTGTAGTGACTCCTCTAGCACTGAGATGCAGTGTCTTAGACCACTGAACCAGGTTGTCTGTAGTGACTCCTCTAGCACTGAGATGCAGTGTCTTAGACCACTGAACCAGGTTGTCTGTAGTGACTCCTCTAGCACTGAGATGCAGTGTCTTAGACCACTGAACCAGGTTGTCTGTAGTGACTCCTCTAGCACTGAGATGCAGTGTCTTAGACCACTGAACCAGGTTGTCTGTAGTGACTCCTCTAGCACTGAGATGCAGTGTCTTAGACCACTGCGCCACTTGGAAGCCCCATCTATTGCCTGAAGTTAACATGGTCTTGATGCTAAAAGATACTGGCGCTGTCCAAATACCCATACTAGCGCTGTCCAAATACCCAAACTAGCGCTGTCCAAATACCCATACTAGCACTGTCCAAATACCCATACTAGCACTGTCCAAATACCCAAACTAGCGCTGTCCAAATACCCATACTAGCACTACACTGTCCAAATACCCATACTAGCACTACACTGTCCAAATACCCATACTAGCGCTGTCCAAATACCCATACTAGCACTACACTGTCCAAATACCCATACTAGCGCTGTCCAAATACCCATACTAGCACTGTCCAAATACCCATACTAGCACTGTCCAAATACCCATACTAGCACTGTCCAAATACCCAAACTAGCGCTGTCCAAATACCCATACTAGCACTACACTGTCCAAATACCCATACTAGCACTACACTGTCCAAATACCCATACTAGCGCTGTCCAAATACCCATACTAGCACTACACTGTCCAAATACCCATACTAGCGCTGTCCAAATACCCATACTAGCGCTGTCCAAATACCCATACTAGCACTGTCCAAATACCCATACTAGCACTGTCCAAATACCCATACTAGCACTGTCCAAATACCCATACTAGCACTGTCCAAATACCCATACTAGCACTGTCCAAATACCCATACTAGCGCTACACTGAACAAAAATATAAACGCAAAATGTAAGGTGTTGGTCCCATGTTTAATGAGCTGAAATAAAAAATCACAGAAATGTTCCATACACACAAAAATAGTATTTATATAAAATGTTGTCCACAAATTAGATAATCCATCCACCTGACAGGTGTGGCATATCAAGAAGCTGATTAAACAGCTTGATCATTATGTTTGGGTGAAACCCAGCCTGAATGGGTATTTCTATGTTTGGGGGAAACCCAGCCTGAATGAGTATTTCTATGTTTGGGTGAAACCCAGCCTGAATGGGTATTTCTATGTTTGGGGGAAACCCAGCCTGAATGGGTATTTCTATGTTTGGGGGAAACCCAGCCTGAATGGGTATTTCTATGTTTGGGTGAAACCCAGCCTGAATGGGTATTTCTATGTTTGGGTGAAACCCAGCCTGAATGGGTATTTCTATGTTTGGGTGAAACCCAGCCTGAATGGGTATTTCTATGTTTGGGTGAAACCCAGTTTATCATGATGTGATGTCACACTGGGAATATAATGTGTTGTTTAACTGTTCAACTGTGCTCCAGTCAGCTGGAATACTTTTAATGAAAACCAGCCCTCCAAACTGTGTGGTGTGTGGTGTGGTGAGCAGAGGGGCTGTATTTGGGGAAGTCAGTATGAGTCATGTGCATGGGCCTTTCTTCTGACAGGGTGGGTCTCTCTCTCCTCCCCCTCACTCTCTTTCTGCTCTCTCTCTCTCTCTCTCTCTCCTCCCTCTGTGTGTTTCAAACCGGACACTGTGGAGCAGGAAACAGTAGATAGTGTGTTTACTGTTCAGGGGTGTTCAGGCCCTCCTTCACTTATCAGGGGTGTATTGCTGCAGGAGGAGAGGCCCTCCTTCACTTATCAGGGGTGTAGTGCTGCAGGAGGAAGGCCCTCCTTCACTTAGCAGGGGTGTAGTGCTGCAGGAGGAGAGGCCCTCCTTCACTTATCAGGGGTGTAGTGCTGCAGGAGGAAGGCCCTCCTTCACTTAGCAGGGGTGTAGTGCTGCAGGAGGAAGGCCCTCCTTCACTTAGCAGGGGTGTAGTGCTGCAGGAGGAGAGGCCCTCCTTCACTTATCAGGGGTGTAGTACTGCAGGAGGAAGGCCCTCCTTCACTTAGCAGGGGTGTAGTGCTGCAGGAGGAAGGCCCTCCTTCACTTATCAGGGGTGTAGTACTGCAGGAGGAAGGCCCTCCTTCACTTAGCAGGGGTGTAGTGCTGCTGGAGGAAGGCCCTCCATCCGTTTTTCAAATTGAGCTGGTTGAAACTATTTACCAATTTGTTGAAAATGTATTATGATCAATTCTAAATTAATTAATTATTTGCCACAAAAATTCCATTAAAAATGATAGAAAATGGTGATGTCTTCCCCTGTCTTCTCTCTGGTGGGGGAGAGAATGGGGAGTCAGGCCCAGCCAATCAGAATGATTTTTTCCCCACAAAAGGGCTTCATTACAGACAGAAATACTCCTCAGTTCCATCAGCTGTCCAGGTGGCTGGTCTCAGATGATCCAGCAGGTAAAGAAGCCGGATGTGGAGGTACTGGGCTGGTGGTCTGCGGTTGTAGGATGTACATCCAAATTGTCTAAAACAATGTTGGAGGAGGCTTATGGTAGAGAAATGAACATTTACATTATCTGGCAACAGCTCTGGTGGACATTCCTGCAGTCAGCATGCTAACAGCTCTGGTGGACATTCCTGCAGTCAGCATGCCAACAGCTCTGGTGGACATTCCTGCAGTCAGCATGCCAACTGCACGCTCCCTCAACTTGAGACACCTGTGGCATTGTGTTGGGCGGCAGGTAGCCTAGCGGTCAGAGTGTTGGGCAAGTAACCCAAAGATCTCTGGTTCGAAAACCCGAGCTGACAAGAAGAAAAACTTGTCCGTGTCCTTGAGCAAGGCACTTAACCCTAATTTTCTCCAGGGGCTGATCCTGTAGGTAGGCTGTCATTAACCCTGTATGTAGGCTGTCATTAACCCTGTAGGTAGGCTGTCATTAACCCTGTATGTAGGCTGTCATTAACCCTGTAGGTAGGCTGTCATTAATCCTGTAGGTAGGCTGTCATTAACCCTGTATGTAGGCTGTCATTAACCCTGTAGGTAGGCTGTCATTAATCCTGTAGGTAGGCTGTCATTAACCCTGTATGTAGGCTGTCATTAACCCTGTAGGTAGGCTGTCATTAACCCTGTATGTAGGCTGTCATTAACCCTGTAGGTAGGCTGTCATTAACCCTGTAGGTAGGCTGTCATTAACCCTGTAGGTAGGCTGTCATTAACCCTGTAGGTAGGCTGTCATTAACCCTGTATGTAGGCTGTCATTAACCCTGTAGGTAGGCTGTCATTAACCCTGTATGTAGGCTGTCATTAACCCTGTAGGTAGGCTGTCATTAACCCTGTAGGTAGGCTGTCATTAACCCTGTATGTAGGCTGTCATTAACCCTGTATGTAGGCTGTCATTAACCCTGTAGGTAGGCTGTCATTAACCCTGTAGGTAGGCTGTCATTAACCCTGTAGGTAGGCTGTCATTAACCCTGTAGGTAGGCTGTCATTAACCCTGTAGGTAGGCTGTCATTAACCCTGTAGGTAGGCTGTCATTAACCCTGTAGGTAGGCTGTCATTAACCCTGTAGGTAGGCTGTCATTAACCCTGTAGGTAGGCTGTCATTAACCCTGTAGGTAGGCTGTCATTAACCCTGTAGGTAGGCTGTCATTAACCCTGTAGGTAGGCTGTCATTAACCCTGTAGGTAGGCTGTCATTAACCCTGTAGGTAGGCTGTCATTAACCCTGTAGGTAGGCTGTCATTAACCCTGTAGGTAGGCTGTCATTAACCCAGTAGGTAGGCTGTCATTAACCCTGTAGGTAGGCTGTCATTAACCCTGTAGGTAGGCTGTCATTAACCCTGTAGGTAGGCTGTCATTAACCCTGTAGGTAGGCTGTCATTAACCCTGTATGTAGGCTGTCATTAACCCTGTAGGTAGGCTGTCATTAACCCTGTAGGTAGGCTGTCATTAACCCTGTATGTAGGCTGTCATTAACCCTGTAGGTAGGCTGTCATTAACCCTGTATGTAGGCTGTCATTAACCCTGTAGGTAGGCTGTCATTAACCCTGTAGGTAGGCTGTCATTAATCCTGTAGGTAGGCTGTCATTAACCCTGTATGTAGGCTGTCATTAACCCTGTAGGTAGGCTGTCATTAACCCTGTAGGTAGGCTGTCATTAACCCTGTAGGTAGGCTGTCATTAACCCTGTAGGTAGGCTGTCATTAACCCTGTAGGTAGGCTGTCATTAACCCTGTAGGTAGGCTGTCATTAACCCTGTAGGTAGGCTGTCATTAACCCTGTAGGTAGGCTGTCATTAACCCTGTAGGTAGGCTGTCATTAACCCTGTAGGTAGGCTGTCATTGTAAATAAGAATGAGTTCTTAACTGACTTGCCTGGTTAAATACATGAAGAGAACTAGTAAAAAGAATCAAACTGGGTCTTGTTCTGGTTCATTCCTGTCTGAGTGTCTGCTCTGCACTTCTCCTGTTAGTCTCACTAGCTTCTGTATTACAATCCAATCAGCTCATGGTGCTGTGTGTGGGGGAGAGGAGGGAGGGAGGGGGAGGCATTCCTCTGACAGACAGAATCCTGGATTCTTTTGTGTTCGTGTCATTCCAGAAACATGGTTAATGAGTGTGTGTGTGTGTGACGGTATCTGTGACCAACAGATGCATATCTGTATTCCCAGTCATGTGAAATCCATAGATTAGGACCTAATTCATTTATTTCAATTGACTGATTTCCTTATATGAACGGTAACTGAGGAAAACAATTTTTTGCATGTTGTATTTATATTTTTGTTCAGTATACATCACCCACAGT
>JAKYLM010000070.1:45000-67500 GCA_023634145.1 Thymallus thymallus
GGCCAACCCTTTTCTCTATATATATCAACGATGTCGCTCTCGCTGCTGGTGACTCTCTGATCCATCTCTATGCAGATGACACCATTCTGTATACATCTGGCCCCTCTTTGGATACTGTGTTTACTAACCTTCAATCAAGTTTCAATGCCATACAACACTCCTTCCATGGCCTCCAACTGCTCTTAAATGCTAGTAAAACTAAGTGCATGCTTTTCTATCGAACGCTGCCAGCACCCGCCCACCGGACTATCATCACTACTCTCGATGGATCCGAATTAGAATATGTGGACACCTACAAATACCTAGGCATCTGGTTAGACTATAAACTCAACTTCCAGACTCACATCAACCATCTCCAATCCAAAATTAAATCCAGAATTGGCTTCCTATTTCGCAACAGAGCCTCCTTCACTCATGCTGCCAAACATGCCCTTGTAAAACTGACTATCCTACCGATCCTTGATTTCGGCGATGTCATTTACAAACTAGCCTCCAACACTCTACTTAGCAAATTGGATGTAGTCTATCATAGTGCCATCCGTTTTGTCACCAAAGCCCCATACACTACCCACCACTGCGACCTGTATGCTCTCGTTGGCTGGCCTTCACTATATATTCGTCGCCAAATCCACTGGCTCCAGGTCATCTATAAGTCTTTATTAGGTAAATCCCCGCCCTATCTCAGCTCACTGGTCACCATAGCAACACCCACCCGTAGCATGCGCTCCAGCAGGTATATCTCACTGGTCACCCCCAAAGACAACACCTCCTTTGGCCGCCATTCCTTCCAGTTCGCTGCTGCCAATGACTGGAACGAATTGCAAAAATCATTGAAGCTAGAGGTTCCTATCTCCCTCAATAACTTTAAGCATCAGCTGTCAAAGCTGCTTATCGATCACTGCACCTGTATATAGCCCTTCTGTAAATAGCCCACCCTACTACCTCATCCCCATATTTATTTTTGTTTATTTTTCACTAATCTTGCACTCCAGTATCTCTATTTTGCACATCATAATTTGCACATCCTTCATTCCTGTGTTAATGATGATAATCTCTGTAATTTATTTCTACTCTATAGTCTATTTATTGTCCTACCTCCCAACCTTACTGCATTTTTGCACTATATTTTGCACTCTGTTTATAGATTTTCTATTGTGTTTTTGACTGTTTGTTTAATGTGTAACTCTGTGTTGTTTTTTTGTCGCACTGCTTTGCTTTGTCTTGGCCAGGTCGCAGTTGCAAATGAGAACTTGTTCTCAACTGACCTACCTGGTTAAATAAAGGTGAAATAAAAAAAAATAAAAAAAATACCAGAAGTGTTGAATGCTGCCATCTAGTGGTCATTTTGAGACAGAAGGTGTGTTTATAGTGATACCAGAAGTGTTGAATGCTGCCATCTAGTGGTCATTTTGAGACAGAAGGTGTGTTTATAGTGATACCAGAAGTGTTGAATGCTGCCATCTAGTGGTCATATTGAGACAGAAGGTGTGTTTATAGTGATACCAGAAGTGTTGAATGCTGCCATCTAGTGGTCATTTTGAGACAGAAGGTGTGTTTATAGTGATACCAGAAGTGTTGAATGCTGCCATCTAGTGGTCATATTGAGACAGAAGGTGTATTTATAGTGATACCAGAAGTGTTGAATGCTGCCATCTAGTGGTCATTTTGAGACAGTTAAGCAACAATTTATTTTACTTTCAATGAAAAGTCAGTGTATTTTACTTTCAATGGAAAGTCAATGTATTTGACCTCCAATGGAAAGTCAATGTATTTGACCTCCAATGGAAAGTCAATGTATTTGACCTCCAATGGAAAGTCAATGTATTTGACCTCCAATGGAAAGTCAATGTAGCCCAGTGGTTAGAGTGTTGGGCCTGTAACCGAAAGGTTGCTGGATCGAATCCCCGAGCTGACAAGGTAAAAATCTGTCGTTCTGCCCCTGAACAAGGCAGTTAACCCACTGTTCCTAGGCTGTCATTGAAAATAAGAATTTGTTCTTAACTGACTTGCCTAGTAAAATAAAGGTAAAATAAAAAAAAAATGTATTTGACCTCCAATGGAAAGTCAATGTATTTGACCTCCAATGGAAAGTCAATGTATTTGACCTCCAATGGAAAGTCAATGTTCAATTAAATTCACTTCCAAAATCCAGAAATAAAATCCAGAAATAAGTTAAAATCCATTGGGGAAATTATCCAAGGGTTGATGTTAGCAGTTCAGTAGTCCTCAAAGTACAACTTATTTTGATAATCACACAATATTCCTTCAGTCTTTGAGAAAGTGTTCACTTGTATGGAGTGAGAACTGGGTTTTTAAACTAACACAGTTTGTAGAGACCAAACCTTTCTGATTGTGAATACAACAGCACTCTGCCTGGCTTATGACCAGGAGCCTCCTTTACAACAGCTGTGGAGCTTATACAGCATGTCAGTGTACCATCAGTTCTTTCACTGTGTGTGTGTGTAGACTTTGTTCTCTGCAGGAGAGAAGAAGTATGGGACAGATGAAGACCAGTTCATCACCATCCTGGGGAACAGGAGCGCTGAACACCTGAGGAGAGGTGTGTGTGCGCGTGTGTGTGTGTGTGATAAAGGGTATCAACACACACTCACACGCTCACACTCTCTGACATCGACGTGTGTGTGTGTGTGTATCAGTGTTTGCTGCGTACATGAAGCTGGCGGGGTATGAGATGGAAGAGAGTGTTCAGAGAGAGACTTCTGGAGGACTGAGAGACCTGCTACTGGCCGTGGGTAAGTCTCTCACACACTTCACACACCACATATTGAGGTTTTCCCGACAGGGACCACATACAATGAAAACATAAATATCTCCTACACACACATCACACACATCACATCACATCTTCCTCTCTCTCTCTCTCTCTCTCTCTCTGTCTCTGTCTTCCATCTCTCTCTCTCTCTCTCTCTCTCTCTCTCTCTCTCTTCCTCCATCTCTCTCTCTCTGTAGTAAAGTGTGCTAGAAGCGTCCCAGCCTACTTTGCAGAGACTCTGTACAATTCAATGACGGTAAGAATCTATTCTCTCTGTACTAGGAAGAAGATAATTCTATACTAGATATGTGTTTTTAGAACAGACAGTCAGTCCATTATGTATGTCCTGTGTGTGTGTGTGTGTGTGTGTGTGTGTGTGTGTGTGTGTGTGTAGGGCGGTGGAACTGACGACCAGACCTTAATCAGAGTGATGGTGAGTCGTAGTGAAGTGGACATGTTGGATATCAGAGCTGACTACAGACGCCTCTTCACCAAGTCTCTGAACTCTGCTATACAGGTATATACTGTACTGAATATCTTTGTCTCTGAATATCTCTGTACTCTGCTATACAGGTATATACTGTACTGAATATCTGTTTCTCTGTCTCTGAATATCTCTGTCTCTGAATATCTCTGTACTCTGCAATACAGGTATATACTGTACTGAATATCTGTGTACTCTGCTATACAGGTATATACTGTACTGAATATCAGTTTCTCTGTCTCTGAATATCTCTGTCTCTGAATATCTCTGTACTCTGCTATACAGGTATATACTGTACTGAATATCTGTTTCTCTGTCTCTGAATATCTCTGTCTCTGAATATCTATGTACTCTGCTATACAGGTATATACTGTACTGAATATCTCTGTCTCTGAATATCTCTGTACTCTACTATACAGGTATATACTGTACTGAATATCTGTTTCTCTGTCTCTGAATATCTCTGTACTCTGCTATACAGGTATATACTGTACTCAATATCTGTGTACTCTGCTATACAGGTATATACTGTACTGAATATCTGTTTCTCTGTCTCTGAATATCTCTGTACTCTGCTATACAGGTATATACTGTACTGAATATCTGTTTCTCTGTCTCTGAATATCTCTGTCTCTGAATATCTATGTACTCTGCTATACAGGTATATACTGTACTGAATATCTCTGTCTCTGAATATCTCTGTACTCTGCTATACAGGTATATACTGTACTGAATATCTGTTTCTCTGTCTCTGAATATCTCTGTCTCTGAATATCTCTGTACTCTGCAATACAGGTATATACTGTACTGAATATCTGTTTCTCTGTCTCTGAATATCTCTGTACTCTGCAATACAGGTATATACTGTACTGAATATCTGTTTCTCTGTCTCTGAATATCTCTGTCTCTGAATATCTCTGTACTCTGCAATACAGGTATATACTGTACTGAATATCTGTGTACTCTGCTATACAGGTATATACTGTACTGAATATCAGTTTCTCTGTCTCTGAATATCTCTGTCTCTGAATATCTCTGTACTCTGCTATACAGGTATATACTGTACTGAATATCTGTTTCTCTGTCTCTGAATATCTCTGTCTCTGAATATCTCTGTACTCTGCTATACAGGTATATACTGTACTGAATATCTGTTTCTCTGTCTCTGAATATCTCTGTCTCTGAATATCTCTGTACTCTGCTATACAGGTATATACTGTACTGAATATCTGTTTCTCTGTCTCTGAATATCTCTGTCTCTGAATATCTCTGTACTCTGCTATACAGGTATATACTGTACTGAATATCTGTGTACTCTGCTATACAGGTATATACTGTACTGAATATCTGTTTCTCTGTCTCTGAATCTCTCTCTCACACGTTCTCACTCACTCTCTCTCACTCACCTCTACCCAGCCTGGGTTTGTCTATGGACTCTACATATGGTCTGCTTCTAAGAGTAACTGTGTGTGTTGCAGGGTGATACTTCTGGTGACTACCGTAAGGCCCTCCTCCTGCTCTGTGGTGGCGATGATGCATAACCATGGTGATGATCCCTAATCACTCTCTGAGTCATGTGTAAGCCAATAGGAGAGCTCTGCTGGCCACAGTGCAGCCCTGTGATAGGTTATGAGTGATAACTTTAACCCTGTGTGTATCTGTCAGGTAGCTAACATCCTTCAAGATTTATTCTGCTTCATATCTACATCACTTAGTCATATTAATGCCAGAAGATTTTATATCAGAAATATAACAACCAAATCATGTTTTACTGTTTGTAAGGTATCACTGAAGACATAATAAACATTTGAATACAGGTTTGTAGTGAGACGTGTCTTTCTCTCTGTGTCTGTGTAGTGAGATGATATGGTCACTAGGAGACTCAACTGAACTTTTATTCATTGATCTGTAGTTTGAGGTTTTATTGTGATTATAACAACACATGATACACAGTAATCTATAATAACATCTGACAGACAGACAAACCATTACAGTCAATTCAGGAAGTACACTGAAATTCCAACTCTCTACCATTTCAATTAGGAACATTTCTAATTGGAATTGGTTTTACTTTCTCAATTGACTAATTGAAATGGAATTGACCCCAACACTGATATTAAATGATATGATCCTGTTTCTGTTGTGGGGATGTAATGACATGTAATGACAGGCTACTTCTTACATGCAAATATATCTTTCAAGGTTCATGGAGAAAGTTTGTATTGTGACGAGATGTGGAGACAAAGAAAATAGCAAACTGGCTATATAAAGAGTGATAGTCCCTAGTCTATATAAAGAGTGATAGTCCCTAGTCTATATAAAGAGTGATAGTCCCTAGTCTATATAAAGAGTGATAGTCCCTAGTCTATATAAAGAGTGATAGTCCCTAGTCTATATAAAGAGTGATAGTCCCTAGTCTATATAAAGAGTGATAGTCCCTAGTCTACATAAAGAGTGATAGTCCCTAGTCTATATAAAGAGTGATAGTCCCTAGTCTATATAAAGAGTGATAGTCCCTAGTCTATATAAAGAGTGATAGTCCCTAGTCTATATAAAGAGTGTGATAGTCCCTAGTCTATATAAAGAGTGTGATAGTCCCTAGTCTATATAAAGAGTGTGATAGTCCCTAGTCTATATAAAGAGTGTGATAGTCCCTAGTCTATATAAAGAGTGTGATAGTCCCTAGTCTATATAAAGAGTGTGATAGTCCCTAGTCTATATAAAGAGTGTGATAGTCCCTAGTCTATATAAAGAGTGATAGTCCCTAGTCTATAAAAAGAGTGTGATAGTCCCTAGTCTAAATAAAGAGTGATAGTGCCTAGTCTATATAAAGAGTGATAGTCCCTAGTCTATATAAAGAGTGTGATAGTCCCTAGTCTATATAAAGAGTGTGATAGTCCCTAGTCTATATAAAGAGTGTGATAGTCCCTAGTCTATATAAAGAGTGTGATAGTCCCTAGTCTAAATAAAGAGTGATAGTGCCTAGTCTATATAAAGAGTGATAGTCCCTAGTCTATATAAATAGTGTGATAGTCCCTAGTCTAAATAAAGAGTGATAGTGCCTAGTCTATATAAAGAGTGATAGTCCCTAGTCTATATAAAGAGTGTGATAGTCCCTAGTCTATATAAAGAGTGTGATAGTCCCTAGTCTATATAAAGAGTGTGATAGTCCCTAGTCTATATAAAGAGTGATAGTCCCTAGTCTAAATAAAGAGTGATAGTGCCTAGTCTATATAAAGAGTGATAGTCCCTAGTCTATATAAATAGTGTGATAGTCCCTAGTCTAAATAAAGAGTGATAGTGCCTAGTCTATATAAAGAGTGATAGTCCCTAGTCTATATAAATAGTGTGATAGTCCCTAGTCTATATAAATAGTGTGATAGTCCCTAGTCTATATAAAGAGTGTGATAGTCCCTAGTCTAAATAAAGAGTGATAGTCCCTAGTCTATATAAAGAGTGATAGTCCCTAGTGTATATATAGAGTGTGATAGTCCCTAGTCTATATAAAGAGTGATAGTCCCTAGTCTATATAAATAGTGTGATAGTCCCTAGTCTATATAAATAGTGTGATAGTCCCTAGTCTATATAAAGAGTGTGATAGTCCCTAGTCTATATAAAGAGTGTGATAGTCCCTAGTCTATATAAAGAGTGTGATAGTCCCTAGTCTATATAAAGAGTGTGATAGTCCCTAGTCTATATAAAGAGTGATAGTCCCTAGTCTATATAAAGAGTGTGATAGTCCCTAGTCTATATAAAGAGTGTGATAGTCCCTAGTCTAAATAAAGAGTGATAGTCCCTAGTCTATATAAAGAGTGTGATAGTCCCTAGTCTATATAAAGAGTGTAATAGTCCCTAGTCTATATAAAGAGTGTGATAGTCCCTAGTCTATATAAAGAGTGTGATAGTCCCTAGTCTATATAAAGAGTGTGATAGTCCCTAGTCTATATAAAGAGTGTGATAGTCCCTAGTCTATATAAAGAGTGTGATAGTCCCTAGTCTATATAAAGAGTGTGATAGTCCCTAGTCTATATAAAGAGTGTGATAGTCCCTAGTCTATATAAAGAGTGTGATAGTCCCTAGTCTATATAAAGAGTGTGATAGTCCCTAGTCTATATAAAGAGTGTGATAGTCCCTAGTCTATATAAAGAGTGTGATAGTCCCTAGTCTATATAAAGAGTGTGATAGTCCCTAGTCTATATAAAGAGTGTGATAGTCCCTAGTCTATATAAAGAGTGTGATAGTCCCTAGTCTATATAAAGAGTGTGATAGTCCCTAGTCTATATAAAGAGTGTGATAGTCCCTAGTCTATATAAAGAGTGTGATAGTCCCTAGTGTATATATAGAGTGTGATAGTCCCTAGTCTATATAGAGAGTGTGATAGTCCCTAGTCTATATAAAGAGTGATAGTCCCTAGTCTATATAAAGAGTGTGATAGTCCCTAGTAGTAACAAGTCTGTTTGTTTGGTTAAAATAAAATAATGCAACTCATTGGAAGGTTAGTTCCACTAGACGTCGTGGAACACATCTTCCATGTCATTCATTATTTTCCATAGAACGCATAGAACCTCCTTGATGATCCATTCCTTACCAACATCTGGTTTGATTAGCCAGATGTCATCTCTCTATTTATCTGTTTTGGTTTTGTTTGACTGAGGTGGTTTAATAAAAGTCTCTAAAGCGCACTAGAGAGAGTGGCTGTGCGTGAGTTGTTTATTCATATAGGGTGGGGTCCCGACTTGGTGAACTGGTTTTTCCACTCTTTCTCACCATCCCTCTTGCGCTGTCTCTTTCTCTTTGTCCATTCACTGAGCTCCGGTAAGTTTATACAGCTCTTATTAACCGAAATCAGACGTATAATTGTTAAAGTGGTTAGTCTGCTGAATCAGACAGTTGATGTTTATTGTGTGAGCGGTGAGATACCAGGATTATATCAGATTATGGGCTGAATAAATACACTTCATAGAACCGGGGTTATATCAAGAACCTCCGGTAGGCTAAATGCGGTCTATCTTTGGAACCGTTTAAACTACAAACTATTTTGACCCATCACTGAAACACATTCAGTATGTCTTCTAGAACAGAGTGGACCAGACCAGACACTAAACCAGACCAGACACTAAACCAGACTGGGGGAAATAACACCGTAAATGATGACGTTTTGCATTTTATCTACAGAGGTGATCTTCTGAACTTCCCAATACCTTTCTGATACATTTCAGTCACTTCAAACCATACTTCTTTAGGATTGAAATACTTTCAAAAGTACTGTCAGACTGATTTGTAATAGACTGTCATAGCCCCAATTAAAAAGGAGACCTGGTCTAACACGCTTAGACGCCACCTTCAGCGGCTGTTGACGGTCGTGTCTTCTGGCCGGGGAGTTTAACGACGCTCGTTCTGAACGTTAAAACGCTCCCTTGCATATCAGCGATGAATAATTAGTTACATGACTACACAAGGATTATAGGGTTAGTGTCCCTGCATGGCCATATCTCCATGGTTACAGAAGACAGAGGGAGCGCCTGGATTAGTGTCCCTGCATGGCCATATCTCCATGGTTACAGAAGACAGAGGGAGCCTGGATTAGTGTCCCTGCATGGCCATATCTCCATGGTTACAGAAGACAGAGGGAGCGCCTGGATTAGTGTCCCTGCATGGCCATATCTCCATGGTTACAGAAGACAGAGGGAGCGCCTGGATTAGTGTCCCTGCATGGCCATATCTCCATGGTTACAGAAGACAGAGGGAGCGCCTGGATTAGTGTCCCTGCATGGCCATGTCTCCATGGTTACAGAAGACAGAGGGAGCGCCTGGATTAGTGTCCCTGCATGGCCATATCTCCATGGTTACAGAAGACAGAGGGAGCGCCTGGATTAGTGTCCCTGCATGGCCATATCTCCATGGTTACAGAAGACAGAGGGAGCGCCTGGATTAGTGTCCCTGCATGGCCATATCTCCATGGTTACAGAAGACAGAGGGAGCCTGGATTAGTGTCCCTGCATGGCCATATCTCCATGGTTACAGAAGACAGAGGGAGCGCCTGGATTAGTGTCCCTGCATGGCCATATCTCCATGGTTACAGAAGACAGAGGGAGCGCCTGGATTAGTGTCCCTGCATGGCCATATCTCCATGGTTACAGAAGACAGAGGGAGCGCCTGGATTAGTGTCCCTGCATGGCCATATCTCCATGGTTACAGAAGACAGAGGGAGCGCCTGGATTAGTGTCCCTGCATGGCCATATCTCCATGGTTACAGAAGACAGAGGGAGCGCCTGGATTAGTGTCCCTGCATGGCCATATCTCCATGGTTACAGAAGACAGAGGGAGCGCCTGGATTAGTGTCCCTGCATGGCCATATCTCCATGGTTACAGAAGACAGAGGGAGCGCCTGGATTAGTGTCCCTGCATGGCCATGTCTCCATGGTTACAGAAGACAGAGGGAGCGCCTGGATTAGTGTCCCTGCATGGCCATATCTCCATGGTTACAGAAGACAGAGGGAGCGCCTGGATTAGTGTCCCTGCATGGCCATGTCTCCATGGTTACAGAAGACAGAGGGAGCGCCTGGATTAGTGTCCCTGCATGGCCATATCTCCATGCTTCCAGAAGACAGAGGGAGCGCCTGGATTAGTGTCCCTGCATGGCCATATCTCCATGGTTACAGAAGACAGAGGGAGCGCCTGGATTAGTGTCCCTGCATGGCCATATCTCCATGGTTACAGAAGACAGAGGGAGTGCCTGGATTAGTGTCCCTGCATGGCCATATCTCCATGGTTACAGAAGACAGAGGGAGCGCCTGGATTAGTGTCCCTGCATGGCCATATCTCCATGCTTCCAGAAGACAGAAGCCTGTGATAATTAGCTGTAAACTACTGGGCACGTTCGAGTGGAGCACTTTTGTCAAGTCGGTGACTATCTTTAGCCACAGGCTGCGGTCCAAACACTTAAAAGACACCCTATCCCCTCAGCCCTCAAATTAAGTGGACACTTCTGATGACGTATCATGACATCTGACGAGAATACACTTGCAGGGCAAGGGGTGAGGGAGGAAGGAATGATTTTAAAGGGACCACCCTTGCCTGGTAATGTGTCACTCGTTCATCCCGCAATGATTGTGTTTACAGCCACCGGTAGCTTGTGGGTGCTTATATATTAACTATATAATTATTAATATATATGCCTACTGTATGAAAGCTAGCAAATTAATTAACGTTAGCCTGCCTAGCTGGAACTACTGAAGATTAAAAATGTTTTATTTCTACAATTTCCAAAAGCGAACCAAACAAAAACGTCATTACTTTTACGAGACGTGTTTGTGTCGTCATGTGCTTCAGTAGCACAATTTATTTACATTAGTTTTTACTTACCCTTGTATGTTGACGTTGAGGTTTTAAGTTTCGGCTGACTTTTCTTAGCGGATGTACAGTCATCGTTTCAGGCCCCGAAGGGAACATAATTGTACACTTGCGAACTCGATCAAAAACAAGGGCTGAGGGGCTTACGTTGCGAACTTCGCTTGTTTGGCTAATCACCATCGTCCAAGATGGTGACAGGGATTCCCCCAAGGGTATAAGGTGACGGAGGATAAGTGGAGTTTGAAATTCAGCCAGAGTCTTGAGTTGCATTATGGGGATTAATATTTTCTGACTTGCTCCGACATGTTGATGTTTTGAATGCAGTTGACTGCTGGTTTCTGCAGATCAAATCAAATCAAATTGTATTTGTCACATGCACCGAATACAACCGGTGTAGACCTTACAGTGAAATGCTTACTAACAAGCCCTTAACCAACAATACAACAGGTGTAGACCTTACAGTGAAATGCTGACTGACAAGCCCTTAACCAACAATACAACAGGTGTAGACCTTACAGTGAAATGCTTACTAACAAGCCCTTAACCAACAATACAACAGGTGTAGACCTTACAGTGAAATGCTGACTAACAAGCCCTTAACCAACAATACAACAGGTGTAGACCTTACAGTGAAATGCTGACTAACAAGCCCTTAACCAACAATACAACAGGTGTAGACCTTACAGTGAAATGCTGACTAACAAGCCCTTAACCAACAATACAACAGGTGTAGACCTTACAGTGAAATGCTGACTAACAAGCCCTTAACCAACAATACAACAGGTGTAGACCTTACAGTGAAATGCTTACTAACAAGCCCTTAACCAACAATACAACAGGTGTAGACCTTACAGGGGTACCAGTACAGAGTCAATGTGAGGAGGCTATATACAGGAAGTACCAGTACAGAGTCAATGTGAGGAGGCTATATACAGGAAGTACCAGTACAGAGTCAATGTGAGGAGGATATATACAGGAAGTACCGGTACAGAGTCAATGTGAGGAGGCTATATACAGGAAGTACCAGTACAGAGTCAATGTGAGGAGGCTATATACAGGAAGTACCAGTACAGAGTCAATGTGAGGAGGCTATATACAGGAAGTACCAGTACAGAGTCAATGTGAGGAGGCTATATACAGGAAGTACCAGTACAGAGTCAATGTGAGGAGGTTATATACAGGAGTACCAGTACAGAGTCAATGTGAGGAGGCTATATACAGGAAGTACCAGTACAGAGTCAATGTGAGGAGGATATATACAGGAAGTACCAGTACAGAGTCAATGTGAGGAGACTATATACAGGTGTACCAGTACAGAGTCAATGTGAGGAGGCTATATACAGGAAGTACCAGTACAGAGTCAATGTGAGGAGGCTGTATACAGGAAGTACCAGTACAGAGTCAATGTGAGGAGGTTATATACAGGAGTACCAGTACAGAGTCAACGTGAGGAGGCTATATACAGGAAGTACCAGTACAGAGTCAATGTGAGGAGGCTGTATACAGGAAGTACCAGTACAGAGTCAATGTGAGGAGGTTATATACAGGACGTACCAGTACAGAGTCAATGTGAGGAGGCTATATACAGGAAGTACCAGTACAGAGTCAATGTGAGGAGGCTATATACAGGAAGTACCAGTACAGAGTCAATGTGAGGAGGCTATATACAGGAAGTACCAGTACAGAGTCAATGTGAGGAGGCTATATACAGGAAGTACCAGTACAGAGTCAATGTGAGGAGGCTATATACAGGAAGTACCAGTACAGAGTCAATGTGAGGAGGCTATATACAGGAAGTACCAGTACAGAGTCAATGTGAGGAGGCTATATACAGGAAGTACCAGTACAGAGTCAATGTGAGGAGGCTATATACAGGAAGTACCGGTACAGAGTCAATGTGAGGAGGCTGTATACAGGAAGTACCAGTACAGAGTCAATGTGAGGAGGCTATATACAGGAAGTACCGGTACAGAGTCAATGTGAGGAGGCTATATACAGGGGTACCAGTACAGAGTCAATGTGAGGAGGCTATATACAGGAAGTACCAGTACAGAGTCAATGTGAGGAGGCTATATACAGGGGTACCAGTACAGAGTCAATGTGAGGAGGCTATATACAGGGGTACCAGTACAGAGTCAATGTGAGGAGGCTATATACAGGAAGTACCAGTACAGAGTCAATGTGAGGAGGCTATATACAAGGGTACCAGTACAGAGTCAATATTTGGGGCCACAGGTTAGTTAAGGTAATTGTGGTAATATGTACATGTAGGTATAGTTAAAGTGACTATGCATAGATAATAAACAGAGAGTAGCAGCAGTGTAAAAGAGGGGTCTGGTGGCCATTTCATTAGCTATTCAGGAGTCTGATGGCTTGGGGGTAGAAGCTGTTAAGAAGCCTTTTGGACCTAGACTTGGCGCTCTGGTACTGCTTGCCGTGTGGTAGCAGAGAGACGTCTATGACTGGCTGGAGTCTTTGACAATTTTTAGGGCCTTCCTCTGACCCCGCCTGGTATAGAGGTCTTGGATGGCAGGAAGCTTGGCCCCAGTGATGTACTGGGCCGTACGTACTTCCCTCTGTTTGAGTGTGTGATATGGGGGTTGGAGACATGTTTATTATCAAGGGCATCACTACCATGTTGATCTGAGCCTTGCTGTTGGAAAACCACATCAGTGTCCGACCTTCGGCTGTTGCAGATGTACCTCCCTTGACTTCACTCCTCGACTTTCGTCTACAGTCGTTTGCTTTAGCCTTACCAGTCAAACGCGCCCAATGAATGTAAAATGAATGGGAATGAATTGAGAGGCTTTGAAGCCACCGGTCGGCCATCTTGTCACTTCCCAGTAGCAGCAGTTCTCCATTGGAATTAATGGGATTCTACAGTTTCCATTAAATGTTTCAAGGACACAATGACAAAATAAACATTTAGCAATCTCTAGAAATTATACTTCAAGGAAAAAGTGAATGGTTTTTTTTTAGATGTATGTTTAGCTGACAAAATGTAATTTAAAAGTCTGCATTAAAAGGTGTCTAGTAGAATAAATGTGGCAAAAACCAATGTAGACGTTAATAGCTTGTAAAAAATACAGTGAGGGAAGATGGAGGTTCAGCTCCTGTAAACAGTAATCTAGTGTATATATACATCACTGGCTACTGCAGGCTGCCATTAGCAACTACATTATCAGAACTTCTCCTGTGTGTGATTTAAAAAGAATCCTTTCAAGGACATACATCTGGTGTATTAGAAGCAATTATTGGTACCATGATTGTCTTCAAAACATAGTTTTATTTACATGCAGATTTTTGCATTCACTATAATGGGGGTCCTGTTTTCTGCTAACAATGCACTGATTGAAGTGTAACTGGGGAGGAAGTGTAGTCTGTCATCTGGTGCCACACAGCGTATGGATCTGTGCTAAACTGCTACAATAAGTCTATTTTTTATTTGAAAGATGCTTTCTCGCTCATATGAAAGATAAGGGGCATATGTCTAGAAAACAGTTAAGCAAGTGATGATTATTGATGTTCCCAAATGTTCAAACACAGCGTCGCAATTGTAGTTCACACGCATGTAACCGTGGGCGACGATAACCGCTGAGAACCCTACGGATAATGAGAAGCTAATTATTATTATTATTATTATTTTTTTTTTTCACCTTTATTTAACCAGGTAGGTCAGTTGAGAACAAGTTCTCATTTGCAACTGCGACCTGGCCAAGACAAAGCAAAGCAGTGCGACAAAAAACAACACAGAGTTACACATTAAACAAACAGTCAAAAACACAATAGAAAAATCTATATACAGAGTGCAAAATGTAGTGCAAAAATGCAGTAAGGTTAGGAGGTAGGACAATATGGGTATATAATATTATGGGTGAGCTATGGCTGTTGAGAACCCTACGGATAATGAGAAGCTAATTATGGGTGAGCTATGGCTGTTGAGAACCCTACGGATAATGAGAAGCTAATTATGGGTGAGCTATGGCTGTTGAGAACCCTACGGATAATGAGAAGCTAATTATGGGTGAGCTATGGCTGTTGAGAACCCTACGGATAATGAGAAGCTAATTATGGGTGAGCTATGGCTGTTGAGAACCCTACGGATAATGAGAAGCTAATTATGGGTGAGCTATGGCTGTTGAGAACCCTACGGATAATGAGAAGCTAATTATGGGTGAGCTATGGCTGTTGAGAACCCTACGGATAATGAGAAGCTAATTATGGGTGAGCTATGGCTGTTGAGAACCCTACGGATAATGAGAAGCTAATTATGGGTGAGCTATGGCTGTTGAGAACCCTACGGATAATGAGAAGCTAATTATGGGTGAGCTATGGCTGTTGAGAACCCTACGGATGATGAGAAGCTAATTATGGGTGAGCTATGGCTGTTGAGAACAGAAGGACTCAGTTGTATGAATGGAAACATGCAGTTCTTTTCATGACTTTAAAAGTGGAAAAGGTTTTGACGGCGTTTGAAGGGTTGGCTTGTAGGTTGTGATTCTGAGTATGTTTATCTTTGTATGTTTATCTTTTCAGACACCACCTCCTTCTCCTAATCAAACCAACTATCACCAATCTACCACAATGGTAAGTTGACTTAATCCCCCAAAAAACATTCCCACTGCATTTCAGCCCTGCCACAAAAGGACCAGCTGCCATCATGTCAGTGATTGTCTCGTTAACACAGGTGAGAGTGTTGACGAGGACAAGGCAGGAGATCACTCTGTCATGCTGATTGAGTCAGAATAACAGACTGGAAGCTTTAAAAGGAGGGGTGAAATCATTGTTCTTCCTCTGTCAACCATGGTTACCTGCAAGGAAACACGTGCCGTCATCATTGCTTTGCACAAAAAGGGCTTCACAGGTAAGGATATTGCTGCTAGCAAGATTGCACCTAAATCAACCATTTATCGGATCATCAAGAACTTCAAGGAGAGAGGTTCAATTGTTGTGAAGAAGGCATCAGGGAGCCCAAGAAAGTCCAGCAAGCGCCAGGACTGTCTCCTAAAGTTGATTCAGCTGTGGGATCGGGGCACCACCAGTGCAGAGCTTGCTCAGGAATGGCAACAGGCAGGTGTGAGTGCATCTGCACGCACAGTGAGGCGAAGACATTTGGAGGATGGCCTGGTGTCAAGAAGGGCAGCAAAGAAGCCACTTCTCTCCAGGAAAAACATCAGGGACAGACTGATATTCTGTAAAAGGTACAGGGATTGGACTGCTGAGGACTGGGGTAGAGTCATTTTCTCTGATGAATCCCCTTTCCGATTGTTTGGGCCATCCGGAAAACACCTTGTCCGGAGAAGACAAGGTGAGCGCTACCATCAGTCCTGTGTCATGCCAACAGTAAAGCATCCTCAGACCATTCATGTGTGGGGTTGCTTCTCAGCCAAGGGAGTGGGCTCACTCACAATTTTGCCTAAGAACACAGCCATGAATAAAGAATGGTACCAACACATCCTCCGAGAGCAACTTCTCCCAACCATCCAAGAACAGTTTGGTGACGACCAATTCCTTTTCCAAGGCCTGCCATCAGTCAGGATGTGGCCCAGAAGTTAATTGACAGCATGCCAGGGCGGATTGCATAGGTCTTGAAAAAGAAGGGTCAACACTGCAAATATTGACTCTTTGCATAAACTGAAGCCTTTGACACTTATGGAATACTTGTAATTATACTTCAGTGTACCATAGTAACTACTGACATAAAGATCTAAGAACACTGAAGCAGCAAACTTTGTGGAGACCAATACTTGTGTCATTCTCAAAACCTTTGACCACGACTGTACTTGTCCTCTTGCTCAGTTGTGCACCAGGGCCTCCCACTCCTCTTTCTATTCTGGTTAGAGCCAGTTTGCACTGTCCTGTGAAGGGAGTAGTTTTGAATTTTTTTTTTTTTATTTCATCTTTGTTTAACCAGGTAGGTCAGTTGAGAACAAGTTCTCATTTACAACTGTGACCTGGCCAAGACAAAGCAAAGCAGTGCGACAACAACAACACAGAGTTACACATGGGAAATAAACAAACTTACAGTCAACACAATAGAAAATAGAAAATATATATACAGAGTGCAAATGTAGTGCAAAATGCAGTATGCAGTAAGGTTAGGAAGACAATAAATAGGCCATAGTGGCGAAATAAATTACAGATTAGCATAATCACTGGAATGATGGAATGTGCAAATGAAGATACTGGAGTGCAAAATTGAGCGGAAGTTTAAAAAATAAATAAATATGGGGATGAGGTAGTAGGATGGGCTATTTACAGAAGGGCTGTATACAGGTGCAGTGATCGATAAGCAGCTTTGACAGCTGATGCTTAAAATTAGTGAGGGAGATAGGAACCTCTAGCTTCAAGGATTTTTGCAATTCGTTCCAGTCATTGGCAGCAGAGAACTGGAAGGAATGGCGGCCAAAGAAGGTGTTGGCTTTGGGGGTGGCCAGTGAGATATACCTGCTGGAGCGCATGCTACGGGTAGGTGTTGCTATGGTGACCAGCGAGCTGAGATAAGGCGGGGATTTACCTAATAAAGACTTATAGATGACCTGGAGCCAGTGGGTTTGGCGACTAATATATAATGAAGGCCAGCCAACGAGAGCGTACAGGTCGCAGTGGTGGGTAGTATATGGGGCTTTGGTAACAAAACGGATGGCACTGTGATAGACTACATCCAACTTGCTGAGTAGAGTGTTGGAGGCTATTTTGTAAATGACATCGCTGAAGTCAAGGATCGGTAGGATAGTCAGTTTTACAAGGGCATGTTTGGCAGCATGAGTGAAGGAGGCTTTGTTGCGAAATAGGAAGCCGATTCTAGATAAAATTTTGGATTGGAGATGGTTAATATGAGTCTGGAAGGAGAGTTTACAGTCTAACCAGACACCTAGGTATTTGTAGGTGTCCACGTATTCTAAGTCAGACCCGTCCAGAGTAGTGATGATAGTCCGGTGGGCGGGTGCGGGCAGCGTTCGATAGAAAAGCATGCATTTAGTTTTACTAGCATTTAAGAGCAGTTGGAGGCCACGGAAGGAGTGTTGTATGTCATTGAAGCTTGTTTGAAGGTTAGTTAACACAGTGTCCAAAGAGGGGCCAGATGTATACAGAATGGTGTCGTCTGCGTAGAGATGGATCAGAGAGTCACCAGCAGCGAGAGCGACATCGTTGATGTATATAGAGAATAGGGTTGGCCCAAGAATTGAACCCTGTGGCACCCCCATAGAGACTGCCAGGGGACCGGACAGCAGGCCCTCCGATTTTACGCACTGAACTCTGTCTGAGAAGTAGAACCAGACGAGGCAGTCACTTGAGAAACCAAGGCTGTTGAGTCTGCCAATAAGAATGCGGTGATTGACAGAGTCGAAAGCATTGGCCAGGTCGATGAAGACGGCTGCACAGTACTGTCTTCTATCGATGGCGGTTATGATATCGTTAAGTACCTTGAGCGTAGCTGAGGTGCACCCATGACCAGCTCGGAAACCAGATTGCATAGCAGAGAAGGTCCGGTGGGATTCAAAGAAGTCAGTGATCTGTTTATTAACTTGGCTTTAGAAAGGCAGGGCAGGATGGATATAGGTCTGTAACAGTTTGGGTCTAGAGTGTCTCCCCCTTTGAAGAGGGGGATGACCGCGGCAGCTTTCCAATCTCTAGGGATCTCAGACGATACAAAAGAGAGGTTGAACAGGCTAGTGATAGGTGTTGCAACAGTTTTGGCTGATAATTTTAGAAAGACAGGGTCCAGATTGTCTAGCCCAGCAGATTTGTAGGGGTCTAGATTTAGCAGCTCTTTCAGAACATCCGCTGTCTGGACTGTGTATATTTGTTCCTGGTTTCCCTGAAAAGTTGCATATCGTGGGGGCTATTCGATGCTAATGCAGTGCGCCACAGGATGTTTTTGTGTTGGTCAAGGGCAGTCAAGTCTGGGGTGAACCAAGGGCTATATCTATTTTTAGTTCTAAGTTTTTTGAAAGGGGCATGCTTATTTAGGATGGTGAGGAAAGCACTTTTAAAGAACAACCAGTCATCATCTACTGACGGGATGAGGTCAATATCCTTCCAGGATACCTGGGCCAGATCGATTAGAAAGGCTTGCTCGCAGAAGTGTTTTAGGGAGCGTTTGACAGTGATAAGGGTTGGTCGTTTGACTGCGGACCCATTACGAACGCAGGCAATGAGGCAGTGATCGCTGAGATCCTGGTTGAAAACAGAGGAGGTGTATTTGGAGGGCAAGTTGGTCAGAATGATGTCTATGATAGTACCCATGTTTACGGATTTAGGGTTGTACCTGGTGGGTTCCTTGATAATTTGTGTGAGATTGAGGGCATCTATCTTAGATTGAAGAACAGCCGGGGTGTTAAGCATATCCCAGTTTAAGTCACCTAACAGTACAAACTCTGAAGATAGATGGGGGGCAATCAATTCACATATGGAGTCCAGGGCACAGCTGGGGGCTGAGGGGGGTCTGTAACAAACGGCAACAGTGAGAGACTTATTTCTGGAAAGGTGGATTTTAAAAAGTAGAAGCTCAAACTGTTTGGGCACAGACCTGGACAGTATGACAGAACTCTGCAGGTTATCTCTGCAGTAGATTGCAACTCCACCTCCTTTGGCAGTTCTGTCTAGTAGTACACAGCGTTGTACGAGATCTTCAGTTTCTTGGCAATTTCTTGCATGGAATAGCCTTCATTTCTCAGAACAAGAATAGTCTGACGAGTTTCAGAAAAAAGTTTCTGGCCATTTTGATCCTGTAATCGAACCCACAAATGCTGATGCTCCAGATACTCAACTAGTCTGAAGAAGGCCAGTTTTATTGCTTCTTTAATCAGCACAACAGTTTTCAGCTGTGCTAACATAATTGCAAAAGGGTTTTATAATGATCAATTAGCCTTTTAAAATGATAAACTTGGATTAGCTAACACAACGTGCCATTGGAACACAGGAGTGATGGTTGCTGATAATGGGCCTCTGTACGCCTATGTAGATATTCCATTAAAATCAACCGTTTCCAGCTACAATAGTCATTTACAACATTAACAATGTCTACACTGTATTTATGATCAATTTGATGTTATTTTAATGGACAAAAAATGAGCTTTTCTTTCAAAAACGAGAACATTTCTAAGTGACCCCAGACTTTTGATGTTTCCATTAAATTGACTTGTTGGCCAAAAAATAAATATGTGTACTCAGCACATTTTCAACTCTACTGATGGTTTTCTCACAAAAATTGTTGTGTAATATAGTGAATGTGCCCATTCTGGTATTGTCACGTGTTCTCTAGCCCACAGCTCACAGACACAGTGCAGGTATAGCCTACATGATGAGATTATTATTATTATTATTATGGACAAAAGAGCAAGATTGTTTTACAAATGTATTTATAAAGCCCTTTTTACATCAGCCGATGTCACAAAGTGCTATACAGAAACCCAGCCTAAAACCCCAAACAGCAAGCAATGCAGATGTAGAAGCACGGTGGCTAGGAAAAACTCCCTAGAAAGGCAGAACCTAGGAAGAAACCTAGAGAGGAACCAGGCTCTGAGGGGTGGCCAGTCCTCTTCTGGCTGTGCCGGGTGGAGATTATAACAATTCATGGCCATTAAGGCCAGTTCTTTCTCCAAGATGTTCAAATGTTCATAGATGACCAGCAGGGTCAAATAATAATAAAAGTAGTTGTGGAGGTTGCAACAGGTAAATACATCAGGAGTGAATGTCACTTGGTTTTTCAGTGCAATAGAGCGAGAGCGAGGTGAAAACAGCAGGTCTGGGACAAGGTGGCACGTCCAATGAACAGGTCAGGGTTCCATAACCACAGGCAGAAGAGTTGAAACCTGTGCAGCAGCACGACCAGGTGGACGGGACAGCTAGGAGTCATCAGGGCAGGTGGTCCTGAAGCATGGTCCTCCGGGTAGGCTCAGGTCCTCCGGGAGAGGAGGTAGAGTGGGAGAGAGAGAGAATTAGAGGGAGCATACTTCAATTCACACAAGACACTGGATAATAACACCAGATTTAACAAACTGACCCTAGCCCCCCGGCACATAGACTATTGCAGCATAGATACTGGAGGCTGAGACAGGGGGGTCAGGAGACACTGTGGCCCCCTCCGACAATACCCAGACAATACCCCCGGACAGGGCCAAACCAGGCAGGATATAACCTCACCCACTCTACCAAAGCACAGCCCCTACACCAATAGAGGGATATCAACAACCACCAACTTACTACCCTGAGACAAGGCTGAGTATAGCCCACAAAGATCTCCTCCACTGCACAAGCCAGAGGGTGCGACAAACCGGACAGGAAGTGACGCACCCTTCCTAGGGATGGCATGGAAAGCACCAGAAAGCCAGTGACTCAGCCCCCGTAATAGGGTCAGAGGCAGAGAATCCCAGTGGAGAGATGGGAACCGGGAACCGTCACTCCAGTGCTGTTCATCTTCGCACCCCTGGGCCGGACTACACTCAATCATAGGACCTACTGTAGAGATGAGTCTTCAGTAAAGACTTAAACCCCTGGGCCAGACTACACTCAATCATAGGACCTACTGTAGAGATGAGTCTTCAGTAAAGACTTGCACCCCTGGGCCAGACTACACTCAATCATAGGACCTACTGTAGAGATGAGTCTTCAGTAAAGACATAAACCCCTGGGCCAGACTACACTCAATCATAGGACCTACTGTAGAGATGAGTCTTCAGTAAAGACTTAAACCCCTGGGCCAGACTACACTCAATCATAGGACCTACTGTAGAGATGAGTCTTCAGTAAAGACATAAACCCCTGGGCCAGACTACACTCAATCATAGGACCTACTGTAGAGATGAGTCTTCAGTAAAGACATAAACCCCTGGGCCAGACTACACTCAATCATAGGACCTACTGTAGAGATGAGTCTTCAGTAAAGACTTAAACCCCTGGGCCAGACTACACTCAATCATAGGACCTACTGTAGAGATGAGTCTTCAGTAAAGACATAAACCCCTGGGCCAGACTACACTCAATCATAGGACCTACTGTAGAGATGAGTCTTCAGTAAAGACATAAACCCCTGGGCCAGACTACACTCAATCATAGGACCTACTGTAGAGATGAGTCTTCAGTAAAGACATAAACCCCTGGGCCAGACTACACTCAATCATAGGACCTACTGTAGAGATGAGTCTTCAGTAAAGACTTAAACCCCTGGGCCAGACTACACTCAATCATAGGACCTACTGTAGAGATGAGTCTTCAGTAAAGACATAAACCCCTGGGCCAGACTACACTCAATCATAGGACCTACTGTAGAGATGAGTCTTCAGTAAAGACATAAACCCCTGGGCCAGACTACACTCAATCATAGGACCTACTGTAGAGATGAGTCTTCAGTAAAGACTTAAACCCCTGGGCCAGACTACACTCAATCATAGGACCTACTGTAGAGATGAGTCTTCAGTAAAGACTTAAACCCCTGGGCCAGACTACACTCAATCATAGGACCTACTGTAGAGATGAGTCTTCAGTAAAGACTTAAACCCCTGGGCCAGACTACACTCAATCATAGGACCTACTGTAGAGATGAGTCTTCAGTAAAGACTTAAACCCCTGGGCCAGACTACACTCAATCATAGGACCTACTGTAGAGATGAGTCTTCAGTAAAGACATAAACCCCTGGGCCAGACTACACTCAATCATAGGACCTACTGTAGAGATGAGTCTTCAGTAAAGACTTAAACCCCTGGGCCAGACTACACTCAATCATAGGACCTACTGTAGAGATGAGTCTTCAGTAAAGACTTAAACCCCTGGGCCAGACTACACTCAATCATAGGACCTACTGTAGAGATGAGTCTTCAGTAAAGACTTAAACCCCTGGGCCAGACTACACTCAATCATAGGACCTACTGTAGAGATGAGTCTTCA
>JAKYLM010000070.1:72500-102500 GCA_023634145.1 Thymallus thymallus
CGGCTCATACACACAGTACACACACACGGCACACACACACAGTACACACACACACACACACAGTACACACACACACAGTACACACACACACAGTACACACATACGGCACACACACACAGTACACACACACACAGTACACACACACACGGCTCACACACACAGTACACACACACACACGGCTCACACACACAGTACACACACACGGCACACACACACAGTACACACACACACACACACAGTACACACACACACACACAGTACACACACACACAGTATACACACACACAGTACACACACATACAGTACACACACACACACAGTACACACACACACACAGTACACACACACACAGTACACACACACACACAGTACACACACACGGCTCATACACACAGTACACACACACACAGTACACACACACACACAGTACACACACACGGCTCACACACATAGACTCACAGACTTGTTGATTGTGATAATGTGTTTATGTTCCAGAGTATGATAAGGACCTGGAGAAGGATGTAACTGGAGACACGTCAGGTCACTTCAGGAGACTGCTGGTCATCCTGCTACAGGTGAGGGGTCAGAGGTCAGGGGTCAGAGGGAGGGAGGCTGCTGGTCATCCTGGTACAGGTGAGGGGTCAGAGGTCAGAGATCAGAGAGAGAGTTAGTTGATGATGCAATCTCTATGTTGTGTTTGTGTTGGGGTTGTATTGTGTTATGGTTGTATTGTGTTATGGTTGAGTTGGGGTTGTATTATGTGATGGTTGAGTTGGGGTTGTATTGTGTTATGGTTGTGTTATGGTTGAGTTGGGGTTGTATTGTGTTATGGTTCTGTTGGGGTTGTGTTGTGTTATGGTTGTGTTGAGTTTGTATTGTGTTATGGTTATGGTTGTGTTGGGATTGTAATGTGTTATGGTTGTGTTGGGGTTGTATTGTGTTATGGTTGTGTAATGATGTATTGTATTGTAGATATGTAGTGGTAGAGTAGTGGTGTAATAATGTATTGTATTGTAGATATGTAGTGGTAGAGTAGTGGTGTAATAAGGTGTTGTATTGTAGATATGTAGTGGTGTAATAATGTGTTGTATTGTAGATATGTAGTGGTAGAGTAGTGGTGTAATAATGTGTTGTATTGTAGATATGTATTGGTAGAGTAAATGGTGTAATAATGTGTTGTATTGTAGATATGTAGTGGTAGAGTAGTGGTGTCATAATGTGTTGTATTGTAGATATGTAGTGGTGTAATAATGTGTTGTATTGTAGATATGTAGTGGTAGAGTAGTGGTGTCATAATGTGTTGTATTGTAGATATGTAGTGGTAGAGTAGTGGTGTAATAATGTGTTGTATTGTAGATATGTAGTGGTAGAGTAGTGGTGTCATAATGTGTTGTATTGTAGATATGTTGTGGTAGAGTAGTGGTGTTATAATGTGTTGTATTGTAGATATGTAGTGGTGTAATAATGTGTTGTATTGTAGATATGTTGTGGTAGAGTAGTGGTGTAATAATGTGTTGTATTGTAGATATGTAGTGGTAGAGTAGTGGTGTAATAATGTATTGTATTGTAGATATGTAGTGGTGTAATAATGTGTTGTATTGTAGATATGTAGTGGTAGAGTAGTGGTGTAATAATGTGTTGTATTGTAGATATGTAGTGGTAGAGTAGTGGTGTAATAATGTGTTGTATTGTAGATATATAGTGGTAGAGTAGTGGTGTCATAATGTGTTGTATTGTAGATATGTAGTGGTGTAATAATGTGTTGTATTGTAGATATGTAGTGGTGTAATAATGTGTTGTATTGTAGATATGTAGTGGTAGAGTAGTGGTGTCATAATGTGTTGTATTGTAAATATGTAGTGGTAGAGTAGTGGTGTAATAATGTGTTGTATTGTAGATATGTAGTGGTAGAGTAGTGGTGTCATAATGTGTTGTATTGTAGATATGTTGTGGTAGAGTAGTGGTGTTATAATGTGTTGTATTGTAGATATGTAGTGGTGTAATAATGTGTTGTATTGTAGATATGTTGTGGTAGAGTAGTGGTGTAATAATGTGTTGTATTGTAGATATGTAGTGGTAGAGTAGTGGTGTAATAATGTATTGTATTGTAGATATGTAGTGGTGTAATAATGTGTTGTATTGTAGATATGTAGTGGTAGAGTAGTGGTGTAATAATGTGTTGTATTGTAGATATGTAGTGGTAGAGTAGTGGTGTAATAATGTGTTGTATTGTAGATATATAGTGGTAGAGTAGTGGTGTCATAATGTGTTGTATTGTAGATATGTAGTGGTGTAATAATGTGTTGTATTGTAGATATGTAGTGGTGTAATAATGTGTTGTATTGTAGATATGTAGTGGTAGAGTAGTGGTGTCATAATGTATTGTATTGTAGATATGTAGTGGTAGAGTAGTGGTGTAATAATGTATTGTATTGTAGATATGTAGTGGTAGAGTAGTGGTGTAATAATGTATTGTATTGTAGATATGTAGTGGTGTAATAATGTGTTGTATTGTAGATATGTAGTGGTAGAGTAGTGGTGTCATAATGTGTTGTATTGTAGATATGTAGTGGTGTAATAATGTGTTGTATTGTAGATATGTAGTGGTGTAATAATGTGTTGTATTGTAGATATGTAGTGGTAGAGTAGTGGTGTAATAATGTATTGTATTGTAGATATGTAGTGGTAGAGTAGTGGTGTAATAATGTGTTGTATTGTAGATATGTAGTGGTGTGATAATGTGTTGTATTGTAGATATATAGTGGTGTAATAATGTGTTGTATTGTAGATATGTAGTGGTGTAATAATGTGTTGTATTGTAGATATGTAGTGGTGTAATAATGTGTTGTATTGTAGATATGTAGTGGTGTAATAATGTATTGTATTGTAGATATGTAGTGGTGTAATAATGTGTTGTATTGTAGATATGTAGTGGTAGAGTAGTGGTGTAATAATGTGTTGTATTGTAGATATGTAGTGGTAGAGTAGTGGTGTAATAATGTGTTGTATTGTAGATATGTAGTGGTAGAGTAGTGGTGTAATAATGTGTTGTATTGTAGATATGTAGTGGTGTGATAATGTGTTGTATTGTAGATATGTAGTGGTAGAGTAGTGGTGTAATAATGTGTTGTATTGTAGATATGTAGTTGTGTAATAACGTGTTGTATTGTAGATATGTAGTGGTAGAGTAGTGGTGTAATAATGTGTTGTATTGTAGATATGTAGTGGTAGAGTAGTGGTGTAATAATATGTTGTATTGTAGATATGTAGTGGTAGAGTAGTGGTGTGATAATGTGTTGTATTGTAGATATGTTGTGGTAGAGTAGTGGTGTAATAATGTATTGTATTGTAGATATGTAGTGGTGTAATAATGTGTTGTATTGTAGATATGTAGTGGTAGAGTAGTGGTGTCATAATGTGTTGTATTGTAGATATGTAGTGGTGTAATAATGTGTTGTATTGTAGATATGTAGTGGTGTAATAATGTGTTGTATTGTAGATATGTAGTAGTAGAGTAGTGGTGTAATAATGTATTGTATTGTAGATATGTAGTGGTAGAGTAGTGGTGTAATAATGTGTTGTATTGTAGATATGTAGTGGTGTGATAATGTGTTGTATTGTAGATATGTAGTGGTAGAGTAGTGGTGTAATAATGTGTTGTATTGTAGATATGTAGTGGTGTAATAATGTGTTGTATTGTAGATATATAGTGGTGTAATAATGTGTTGTATTGTAGATATGTAGTGGTGTAATAATGTGTTGTATTGTAGATATGTAGTGGTGTAATAATGTGTTGTATTGTAGATATGTAGTGGTGTAATAATGTATTGTATTGTAGATATGTAGTGGTGTAATAATGTGTTGTATTGTAGATATGTAGTGGTAGAGTAGTGGTGTAATAATGTGTTGTATTGTAGATATGTAGTGGTAGAGTAGTGGTGTAATAATGTGTTGTATTGTAGATATGTAGTGGTAGAGTAGTGGTGTAATAATGTGTTGTATTGTAGATATGTAGTGGTGTGATAATGTGTTGTATTGTAGATATGTAGTGGTAGAGTAGTGGTGTAATAATGTGTTGTATTGTAGATATGTAGTGGTGTAATAACGTGTTGTATTGTAGATATGTAGTGGTAGAGTAGTGGTGTAATAATGTGTTGTATTGTAGATATGTAGTGGTAGAGTAGTGGTGTAATAATATGTTGTATTGTAGATATGTAGTGGTAGAGTAGTGGTGTGATAATGTGTTGTATTGTAGATATGTTGTGGTAGAGTAGTGGTGTAATAATGTGTTGTATTGTAGATATGTAGTGGTGTAAAAATGTGTTGTATTGTAGATATGTAGTGGTGTAATAATGTGTTATATTGTAGATATGTAGTGGTGTAATAATGTGTTGTATTGTAGATATGTTGTGGTAGAGTAGTGGTGTAATAATGTGTTGTATTGTAGATATGTAGTGGTAGAGTAGTGGTGTAATAATGTGTTGTATTGTAGATATGTAGTGGTAGAGTAGTGGTGTAATAATGTGTTGTATTGTAGATATGTAGTGGTGTTATAATGTGTTGTATTGTAGATATGTAGTGGGTAGAGTAGTGGTGTAATAATGTGTTGTATTGTAGATATGTAGTGGTGTAATAATGTGTTGTATTGTAGATATGTAGTGGTGTAATAATGTGTTGTATTGTAGATATGTAGTGGTGTAATAACGTGTTGTATTGTAGATATGTAGTGGTAGAGTAGTGGTGTAATAATGTGTTGTATTGTAGATATGTAGTGGTAGAGTAGTGGTGTAATAATATGTTGTATTGTAGATATGTAGTGGTAGAGTAGTGGTGTGATAATGTGTTGTATTGTAGATATGTTGTGGTAGAGTAGTGGTGTAATAATGTGTTGTATTGTAGATATGTAGTGGTGTAAAAATGTGTTGTATTGTAGATATGTAGTGGTGTAATAATGTGTTATATTGTAGATATGTAGTGGTGTAATAATGTGTTGTATTGTAGATATGTTGTGGTAGAGTAGTGGTGTAATAATGTGTTGTATTGTAGATATGTAGTGGTAGAGTAGTGGTGTAATAATGTGTTGTATTGTAGATATGTAGTGGTAGAGTAGTGGTGTAATAATGTGTTGTATTGTAGATATGTAGTGGTAGAGTAGTGGTGTAATAATGTGTTGTATTGTAGATATGTAGTGGTGTAATAATGTGTTGTATTGTAGATATGTGGTGGTGTAATAATGTGTTATATTGTAGATATGTAGTGGTGTAATAATGTGTTGTATTGTAGATATGTTGTGGTAGAGTAGTGGTGTAATAATGTGTTGTATTGTAGATATGTAGTGGTAGAGTAGTGGTGTAATAATGTGTTGTATTGTAGATATGTAGTGGTAGAGTAGTGGTGTAATAATGTGTTGTATTGTAGATATGTAGTGGTGTTATAATGTGTTGTATTGTAGATATGTAGTGGGTAGAGTAGTGGTGTAATAATGTGTTGTATTATAGATATGTAGTGGTGTAATAATGTGTTGTATTGTAGAAACCCCAGGAAGAGTAGCTGCTGCTTTGGCAGGAACTAATGGGGATCCATAATAAACCCCAGGAAGAGTAGCCGCTGCCTTGGCAGGAACTAATGGGGATCCATAATAAACCCCAGGAAGAGTAGCTGCTGCCTTGGCAGGAACTAATGGGGATCCATAATAAACCCCAGGAAGAGTAGCTGCTGCCTTGGCAGGAACTAATGGGGATCCATAATAAACCCCAGGAAGAGTAGCTGCTGCCTTGGCAGGAACTAATGGGGATCCATAATAAACCCCAGGAAGAGTAGCCGCTGCCTTGGCAGGAACTAATGGGGATCCATAATAAACCCCAGGAAGAGTAGCTGCTGCCTTGGCAGGAACTAATGGGGATCCATAATAAACCCCAGGAAGAGTAGCTGCTGCCTTGGCAGGAACTAACGGGGATCCATAATAAACCCCAGGAAGAGTAGCCGCTGCCTTGGCAGGAACTAATGGGGATCCATAATAAACCCCAGGAAGAGTAGCCGCTGCCTTGGCAGGAACTAATGGGGATCCATAATAAACCCCAGGAAGAGTAGCTGCTGCCTTGGCAGGAACTAACGGGGGATCATTAATTAATAGTAATAATGGGGATCCTTAATAAATACTAATAATGTCTGGGACATAGATCTGGTATATATAGATGTGTGGGACATAGATCTGGTATATATAGATGTGTGGGACATAGATCTGACAGAGATAGATGTGTGTTACATAGATGTGCTCTCTCCTCTCAGGCCAGCAGACAGCAGGGAGTGCAGGAGGGGAACATAGAGACTGATGCACAGGTAAGTGATCAGATGTACTGCTCATTCACAATGACTGCTTTAACTTGTGTTCTGCTCAGGGGTGTAAGTGTGTGTGTGTTGGTGTGTGAGAGACAAAGACAGAGACAGAAGGTGTATTTATAGTGATACCCAGAAGTGTTGAATGCTGCCATCTAGTGGTCATATTGAGACAGAAGGTGTATTTATAGTGATACCAGAAGTGCTGAATGCTGCCATCTAGTGGTCATATTGAGACAGAAGGTGTATTTATAGTGATACCAGAAGTGTTGAATGCTGCCATCTAGTGGTCATATTGAGACAGAAGGTGTGTTGATAGTTAAGCAACAATGTATTTGACTTCCAATGGAAAGTCAATGTATTTGACATCCAATGGAAAGTCAATGTATTTGACATCCAATGGAAAGTCAATGTTCAATTAAATTCACTTCCAAAATTCAACACAATATTCCTTCAGTCTTTGAGAAAGTTTTCACTTGTATGGAGTGAGAACTGGGTTTTTAAACTAACACAGTTTGTAGAGACCAAACCTTTCTGATTGTGAATACAACAGCACTCTGCCTGGCTTATGACCAGGAGCCTCCTTTACAACAGCTGTGGAGCTTATACAGCATGTCAGTGTACCATCAGTTCTTTCACTGTGTGTGTGTGTAGACTTTGTTCTCTGCAGGAGAGAAGAAGTATGGGACAGATGAAGAGCAGTTCATCACCATCCTGGGGAACAGGAGCGCTGAACACCTGAGGAGAGGTGTGTGTGTGTGTGAGATAGAGAGATCTTTGTTTATAAAGGGTATCAACACACATTCACACGATCACTCTCTCTGACATCGACGTGTGTGTGTGTGTATCAGTGTTTGCTGCGTACATGAAGCTGGCGGGGTATGAGATGGAAGAGAGTGTTCAGAGAGAGACTTCTGGAGGACTGAGAGACCTGCTACTGGCCGTGGGTAAGTCTCTCACACACTTCACACACCACATATTGAGGTTTTCCCCACAGGGACCACATACAATGAAAACATAAATATCTCCTACACACACATCACACACATCACATCACATCTTCCTCCATCTCTCTCTCTCTCTCTCTCTCTCTCTCTCTCTCTCTCTCTCTCTCTGTCTCTGTCTTCCTCCATATCTGTCTCTCTCTCTCTCTCTCTCTCTCTCTCTCTCTCTCTCTCTCTCTCTCTCTCTCTCTCTCTCTCTCTCTCTCTCTCTCTCTCTCTCTCTCTGTCCTCTCTCTCTCTTCTTCCATCTCTCTCTCTCTCTTCCTCCATCTCTCTCTCTCTGTAGTAAAGTGTGCTAGAAGCGTCCCAGCCTACTTTGCAGAGACTCTGTACAATTCAATGAAGGTAAGAATCTATTCTCTCTATACTAGATATGTGTTTTTAGATCAGACAGTCAGTCCATTATGTATGTCCCGTGTGTGTGTGTGTGTGTGTGTGTGTGTGTGTGTGTGTAGGGCGGTGGAACTGACGACCAGACCTTAATCAGAGTGATGGTGAGTCGTAGTGAAGTGGACATGTTGGATATCAGAGCTGACTACAGACACCTCTTTGCCAAGTCTCTGTACTCTGCTATACAGGTATATACTGTACTGAATATCTTTGTCTCTGAATATCTCTGTACTCTGCTATACAGGTATATACTGTACTGAATATCTGTGTCTCTGAATATCTCTGTCTCTGAATATCTCTGTACTCTGCTATACAGGTATATACTGTACTGAATATCTCTGTCTCTGAATATCTCTGTCTCTGAATATCTCTGTACTCTGCTATACAGGTATATACTGTACTGAATATCTCTGTCTCTGAATATCTCTGTCTCTGAATATCTCTGTACTCTGCTATACAGGTATATACTGTACTGAATATCTCTGTACTCTGCTATACAGGTATATACTGTACTGAATATCTGTTTCTCTGTCTCTGAATATCTATGTACTCTGCTATACAGGTATATACTGTACTGAATATCTGTCTCTGAATATCTCTGTACTCTGCTATACAGGTATATACTGTACTGAATATCTGTTTCTCTGTCTCTGAATATCTCTGTACTCTGCTATACAGGTATATACTGTACTCAATATCTGTGTACTCTGCTATACAGGTATATACTGTACTGAATATCTGTGCCTTTGAATATCTCTGTACTCTGTTATACAGGTATATACTGTACTGAATATCTGTTTCTCTGTCTCTGAATATCTCTGTACTCTGCTATACAGGTATATACTGTACTGAATATCTGTGTACTCTGCTATACAGGTATATACTGTACTGAATATCTGTTTCTCTGTCTCTGAATCTCTCTCTCACACGTTCTCACTCACTCTCTCTCACTCACCTCTACCCAGCCTGGGTTTGTCTATGGACTCTACATATGGTCTGCTTCTAAGAGTAACTGTGTGTGTTGCAGGGTGATACTTCTGGTGACTACCGTAAGGCCCTCCTCCTGCTCTGTGGTGGCGATGATGCATAACCATGGTGATGATCCCTAATCACTCTCTGAGTCATGTGTAAGCCAATAGGAGAGCTCTGCTGGCCACAGTGCAGCCCTGTGATAGGTTATGAGTGATAACTTTAACCCTGTGTGTATCTGTCAGGTAGCTAACATCCTTCAAGATTTATTCTGCTTCATATCTACATCACTTAGTCATATTAATGCCAGAAGATTTTATATCAGAAATATAACAACCAAATAATGTTTTACTGTTTGTAAGGCTGAAGACATAATAAACATTTGAATACAGGTTTGTAGTGAGACGTGTCTTTCTCTCTGTGTCTGTGTAGTGAGATGATATGGTCACTAGGAGACTCAACTGAACTTTTATTCATTGATCTGTAGTTTGAGGTTTTATTGTGATTATAACAACACATGATACACAGTAATCTATAATAACATCTGACAGACAGACAAACCATTACAGTCAATTCAGGAAGTACACTGAAATTCCAACTCTCTACCATTTCAATTAGGAACATTTCTAATTGGAATTGGTTTTACTTTCTCAATTGACTGTAATTGAAATGGAATTGACCCCAACACTGATTCTCTGCTTTTGAAAGCCCTCCATTCTTGTCTATCGCTGCTTTGCAGGACTGATACGCTCCCACAGGATCTCCAGCTTTAGGAGAGCGTTTATTGTCTGCCAATAAAGCATGAACATTCCTCCAGCTCAGTCTTCACCATAATCATTCATGAAAGTGAACTCCAATATGGCGGCTGAGGTGAACTTGACACCAGACCAATACCAGTTTCTACCAGGGCTAAGAACAATGCTTAAGGGTCTTGAATAGTGACATAACATCTTGGAACTCCATTTAGAACGAGAATAGAATATTTTGACGAACTTCATGGAAATACATGCAGGTGAAAACTGCTCCTTTAACAGTAGAAATGAATGACGTTATATTAACACTAACAGTAGAAATGAATGACGTTATATTAACACTAACAGTAGAAATGAATGACATTATATTAACACTTTAACAGTAGAAATGAATGACGTTATATTAACACTTTAACATTAGAAATGAATGACGTTATATTAACACTAACAGTAGAAATGAATGACGTTATATTAACACTTTAACAGTAGAAATGAATGACGTTATATTAACACTAACAGTAGAAATGAATGACGTTATATTAACACTTTAACTGTAGAAATTAATGACGTTATATTAACACTAACATTATAATTGTTTTATTTGTTGAGGTTGGCGCCGCCCTGCTGGTCGCCTGTTAAGCAGATCCCATGTTTGTGGTTAATTGTTGTTTTAGTATGTTTTACGTGAGTGTTTTTTGCAACAGTTGAACTATAATAGTTCAGGATTATGGAGTGCTACTGTTTTACGAAAGTTTTAGCTTTTTATCACCGAGGCACTTTTTATTTTTCTCAGCGCCGAACGTTCACGAGAGTCCTCAATTATTTACGACTGAGCCCAGCTCCTGGATTTAGCACACTGTGCTGTGTGTCAGAACAGGCAGTGAGCAACACAGGGGACCCCCAGGGAACGGTCCTGTCCCCCTTCCTGTTCACCCTCTACACCTCGGACTTCAGATATAACTCTGAAACATGCCACCTACAGAAGTTCTCGGATGACTCTGCAATTGTAGGGAGCATCAGGGGTGGGCAGGAGGAGGAGTACAGGAGCACAATCAGTGACTTTGTGTTGTGGTGTGAGCAGAACCACCTTCAGCTCAACATCAGCAAAACAAAGGAGATGGTGGTGGACTTCAGGAGAACCAAGGCCCAACCGACTGCAGTCCCTATACAGGGGATGGATGTGGAAATGGTTGGTTCATACAAGTTCCTGGGAGTCCATATGGACAACAGGCTGGAATGGGCCGGTAACACCGGGGCTCTGTACAAAAAGGGCCAGAGCGAAGGATCTCTTCCTGTCATTTACCTGTACAGTTAATGTAACCATGCAAATATTCACTTACCTGTAAATTTAACTGTACATTTACAGTACACTTTAACTTGGCATTAGTTTCATGCAGTTTTACTACGAGATACATTACCTAGACATACTGACCAGCTCCAATAGACATACTGACCAGCTCTAATAGACATACTGACCAGCTCCAATAGATATACTGACCAGCTCCAATAGATATACTGACCAGCTCCAATAGACATACTGACCAGCTCCAATAGACATACTGACCAGCTCCAATAGATATACTGACCAGCTCCAATAGACATACTGACCAGCTCCAATAGACATACTGACCAGCTCCAATAGATATACTGACCAGCTCCAATAGACATACTGACCAGCTCCAATAGATATACTGACCAGCTCCAATAGACATACTGACCAGCTCCAATAGATATACTGACCAGCTCCAATAGACATACTGACCAGCTCCAATAGACATACTGACCAGCTCCAATAGATATACTGACCAGCTCCAATAGATATACTGACCAGCTCCAATAGACATACTGACCAGCTCCAATAGATATACTGACCAGCTCCAATAGATATACTGACCAGCTCCAATAGATATACTGACCAGCTCCAATAGACATACTGACCAGCTCCAATAGATATACTGACCAGCTCCAATAGACATACTGACCAGCTCCAATAGATATACTGACCAGCTCCAATAGATATACTGACCAGCTCCAATAGATATACTGACCAGCTCCAATAGACATACTGACCAGCTCCAATAGATATACTGACCAGCTCCAATAGACATACTGACCAGCTCCAATAGACATACTGACCAGCTCCAATAGATATACTGACCAGCTCCAATAGATATACTGACCAGCTCCATTAGATATACTGACCAGCTCCAATAGATATACTGACCAGCTCCAATAGACATACTGACCAGCTCCAATAGATATACTGACCAGCTCCAATAGATATACTGACCAGCTCCAATAGACATACTGACCAGCTCCAATAAATATACTGACCAGCTCCAATAGATATACTGACCAGCTCCAATAGATATACTGACCAGCTCCAATAGACATACTGACCAGCTCCAATAGATATACTGACCAGCTCCAATAGACATACTGACCAGCTCCAATAGATATACTGACCAGCTCCAATAGACATACTGACCAGCTCCAATAGACATACTGACCAGCTCCAATAGATATACTGACCAGCTCCAATAGGCTCGTCATTTGACAACTGTATTTGTATTTACAGATGGCATACAAGGTTGTTATTAAGGCACATGAAAGTTCACATGTTCCAGAAGGCATCTCTGAAAAAAAAAAACGCATTTAGATTTTTATAAAAAAGTTTACGTTCAAACGTCTCTCCTGTGAAGTAGTGACTTGCGACATACACCTAGTTTCCTGAAACGAGTCATACGTATTGATGGACAGACAGACAGCGGAGACGGCGTTACTCAGCGAACTGAAATCTTTATTTACAGATTCAGAGCCTGCAGTGATATCACAGATATGACATCACATCTGTGACATCACTCATGCGATGGTTACAGCTGTCAAACAACAAGCAGCGAGCGTCCGCTAGCTGACATGCTAACATGGTTTTGTAGCTAGTGTCTGCATACATGCTAACATGGTTTGGTAGCTAGCGTCCGCTAACGTGCTAACATATTATATAAAAATATATATCAAACTTTGAAAGGTGTTGAAAGCGTATAAAATGTAGCCGTCATTGAGTCAGTGGTTACAGTGTTAAACTAAGTAGAAACAACAGAACACTCTAATATATCAAATCAACTAGATAGAAATAATACACCAACATCTGGTGATGTCAGACAGAACTGGTGTTGTGATTGGGCGATGGAACGTACAGGGCATCATTTGGGCTACTGTAATTGGCTGGCAGCCAAGGTCCTTGTCCAATCAGGTGAGGGGTTGTTGTGGGGTGTTGTTTTGTTCTCGTTCTCTTTCTCTTTCGTTTCTCTCAGTTTTCTGACCTGAGGAAGAGAACAGAACATTTAACATAATACACAAGGAGAGGAGAGGAGAGGAGAGGAGAGGAGAGGAGAGGAGAGGAGAGGAGAGGAGAGGAGAGGAGAGGAGAGGAGAGGAGAGGAGAGGAGAGGAGAGGAGAGGAGAGGAGAGGAGAGGAGAGGAGAGGAGAGGAGAGGAGAGGAGAGACACAAACAACACTACATAAAGAGAGACACCACAACACTACATAATGAGACACCACAACACTACATAAAGAGACACAAACAACACTACATAAAGAGAGACACCACAACACTACATAAAGAGAGACACCACAACACTACATAAAGAGAGACACCACAACACTACATAAAGAGAGACACCACAACACTACATAAAGAGACACAAACAACACTACATAAAGAGAGACACCACAACACTACATAAAGAGAGACACCACAACACTACATAAAGAGAGACACCACAACACTACATAAAGAGAGACACCACAACACTACATAAAGAGAGACACCACAACACTACATAAAGAGACACAAACAACACTACATAAAGAGAGACACCACAACACTACATAAAGAGAGACCACAACACTACATAAAGAGAGACACCACAACACTACATAAAGAGACACAAACAACACTACATAAAGAGAGACACCACAACACTACATAAAGAGACACCACAACACTACATAAAGAGAGACACCACAACACTACATAAAGAGAGACACCACAACACTACATAAAGAGACACAAACAACACTACATAAAGAGAGACACCACAACACTACATAAAGAGACACCACAACACTACATAAAGAGACACAAACAACACTACATAAAGAGAGACCACAACACTACATAGAGACACCACAACACTACATAAAGAGAGACACCACAACACTACATAAAGAGAGACACCACAACACTACATAAAGAGAGACACCACAACACTACATAAAGAGAGACACCACAACACTACATAAAGAGAGACAACACAACACTACATAAAGAGAGACACCACAACACTACATAAAGAGAGATACCACAACACTACATAAAGAGAGACACCACAACACTACATAAAGAGAGACACCACAACACTACATAATGAGACACCACAACATTACATAAAGAGAGACACCACAACACTACATAAAGAGAGACACCACAACACTACATAATGAGACACCACAACACTACATAAAGAGAGACAACACAACACTACATAATGAGAGACACCACAACACTACATAAAGAGAGACACCACAACACTACATAAAGAGAGACACCACAACACTACATAAAGAGAGACACCACAACACTACATAAAGAGAGACAAAACAACACTACATAATGAGACACCACAACACTACATAAAGAGAGACAACACAACACTACATAATGAGACACCACAACACTACATAAAGAGAGACAACACAACACTACATAATGAGAGACACCACAACACTACATAAAGAGAGACACCACAACACTACATAAAGAGAGACACCACAACACTACATAAAGAGAGACACCACAACACTACATAAAGAGAGACACCACAACACTACATAAAGAGAGACACCACAACACTACATAAAGAGAGACCTGAGACAACAACATAGCAAGGCAGCAACACATGACAACACAGCATGGTAGCAACACAACATGACAACATGGCAGCAACACATGGTAGCAGCACAAAACAGGTTACAAACATTATTGGGCCCAGACAACAGCACAAAGGGCAAGAAGGTAGAGACGACAATACATCACACAAAGCAGCCACAACTGTCAGTAAGAGTGTCCATGATTGAGTCTTTGAATGAAGAGATTGAGATAAAACTGTCCAGTTTGAGTGTTTGTTGCAGCTCGTTCCAGTCGCTAGCTGCAGAGAACTGAAAAGACGAGCGACCCAGGGATGTGTGGGCTTTGGGGACCTTTAACAGAATGTGACTGGCAGAACGGGTGTTGTATGTGGAGGATGAGGGCTGCAGTAGATATCTCAGATAGGGGGGAGTGAGGCCTAAGAGGGTTTTATAAATAAGCATCAACCAGTGGGTCTTGTGACGGGTATACAGAGATGACCAGTTTACAGAGGAGTATAGAGTGCAGTGATGTGTCCTATAAGGAGCATTGGTGGCAAATCTGATGGCCGAATGGTAAAACATCTAGCTGCTCTAGAACACCCTTACCTGCCGATCTATAAATTATGTCTCTGTAATCTAGCATGGGTAGGATGGTCATCTGAATCAGGGTTAGTTTGGCAGCTGGGGTGAAAGAGGAGTGATTACGATAGAGGAAACCAAGTCTAGATTTAACTTTAGCCTGCAGCTTTGATATGTGTTGAGAGAAGGACAGTGTATCGTCCAGCCATGCTCCCAAGTACTTGTATGATGTGACTAACTCTAAACCCTCAGGGGCGAGGGGCATTCTTCTTACCAAACCACATGACCTTTGTTTTGGAGGTGTTCAGAACAAGGTTAAGGGTAGAGAAAGCTTGTTGGACACTAAGAAAGCTTTGTTGTAGAACATTTAACACAAAATCCGGGGAGGGGTCAGCTGAGTATAAGACTGTATCATCTGCATATAAATGGATAAGAGAGCTTCCTGCTGCCTGAGCTATGATGTTGATGTAAATTGAGAAGAGCATGGGGCCTAGGATCGAGCCTTGTGGTACACCCTTAGTGACAGGTAGTGGCTGAGACAGCAGATGTTCTGACTTTATACACTGCACTCTTTGAGAGAGGTAGTTAGCAAACCAGACCAAAGACCCCTCAGAGACACCAATACTCCTTAGCCGGCCCACAAGAATGGAATGGTCTACCGTATCAAAAGCTTTGGCCAAGTCAATAAAAATAGCAGCACAATATTGCTTAGAATCAAACTTTGATTTTGAATCACGACGTTCTGGCATGTCTGCCTCGTGATTTGTTGGGAGAGTTGTCTGTCTGTTGAGGACCCACCCTGGAACCATTGTTTTCCCCTTATGGAAGAGGGAGTCGGTTATTGAAACCAGATCCTAATCACTGTTGGATTGGGTTTTCAAGACTAGAAAATAGCCCAACTACAGAAGTGTGTATCTTTATACGTGTGTGTGTGTGTGTGTGTGTGTGTACCTACTCCTCAAACACATCCTCTGTATCCATCCTCCTGTAGTACTTGGCCAGTTTGACTGACAAGATGATGCTGGGGATCAGGAACACACAGCATCCACCCAGACCAAACCAGAACGTGTTCTACAACACAGAGAGATATATATATAACCTTAACCCAGACCAAACCAGAACGTGTTCTACAACACAGAGAGATATATATAGATAACCTTAACCCAGACCAAACCAGAACGTGTTCTACAACACAGAGAGATATATATATAACCTTAACCCAGACCAAACCAGAACGTGTTCTACAACACAGAGATATATATATATAACCTTAACCCAGACCAAACCAGAACGTGTTCTACAACACAGAGAGATATATATATAACCTTAACCCAGACCAAACCAGAACATGTTCTACAACACAGAGAGATATATATATAACCTTAACCCAGACCAAACCAGAACATGTTCTACAACACAGAGAGATATATATATATATAAACTTAACCCAGACCAAACCAGAACATGTTCTACAACACAGAGAGATATATATATAACCTTAACCCAGACCAAACCAGAACATGTTCTACAACACAGAGAGATATATATATAACCTTAACCCAGACCAAACCAGAACGTGTTCTACAACACAGAGAGATATATATATAACCTTAACCCAGACCAAACCAGAACGTGTTCTACAACACAGAGAGATATATATATAACCTTAACCCAGACCAAACCAGAACATGTTCTACAACACAGAGAGATATATATATATAACCTTAACCCAGACCAAACCAGAACATGTTCTACAACACAGAGAGATATATATATATAAACTTAACCCAGACCAAACCAGAACATGTTCTACAACACAGAGAGATATATATATAACCTTAACCCAGACCAAACCAGAACGTGTTCTACAACACAGAGAGATATAAATATAACCTTAACCCAGACCAAACCAGAACGTGTTCTACAACACAGAGAGATATATATATAACCTTAACCCAGACCAAACCAGAACATGTTCTACAACACAGAGAGATATATATATAACCTTAACCCAGACCAAACCAGAACATGTTCTACAACACAGAGAGATATAAATATAACCTTAACCCAGACCAAACCAGAACGTGTTCTACAACACAGAGAGATATATATATAACCTTAACCCAGACCAAACCAGAACGTGTTCTACAACACAGAGAGATATATATATAACCTTAACCCAGACCAAACCAGAACATGTTCTACAACACAGAGAGATATAAATATAACCTTAACCCAGACCAAACCAGAACATGTTCTACAACACAGAGAGATATAAATATAACCCAGACCAAACCAGAACATGTTCTACAACACACACAAGGAATGTTTACATGTGGAGACAGAAACAGTCCAAACGGTACACATACCAACCACAAGGAATGCACACGTGTCAACACACAGCACATACTGACACACAAACACACACGTGTCCACACACACACACACACACACACAGCACATACGTGTCCACACACACAAACACACAGCACATACGTGTCCACACACACAAACACACAGCACATACGTGTCCACACACACACACACAGCACATACGTGTCCACACACACAAACACACAGCACATACGTGTCCACACACACACACAAACACACAGCACATACGTGTCCACACACACACACACACACACACACACACAGACAGACAGACAGACAGACAGACAGACAGACAGACAGACAGACAGACAGACAGACAGACAGCTCCTGTGTATCTCACCACAGAGTCGACTATGAAGCTGCAGGCTACTATCTCCATGGAGTCAATGATGTTACTGATGGGCTTACACTGAGCCACCTCCCCTGTCAGCTAGGAGACACACACACTGGTTAAACATTATGGAGGAGAGTTAGGACTGGAGACACTGGAGGAGAGGTTAGGACTGGAGACACTGGAGGAGAGGTTAGGACTGGAGACACTGGAGGAGAGGTTAGGACTGGAGACACTGGAGGAGAGGTTAGGACTGGAGACACTGGAGGAGAGGTTAGGACTGGAGACACTGGAGGAGAGGTTAGGACTGGAGACACTGGAGGAGAGGTTAGGACTGGAGACACTGGAGGAGAGGTTAGGACTGGAGGAGAGGTTAGGACTGGTTGGAGGTACTGGAGGAGAGGTTAGAACTGGTGACACTGGAGGAGAGGTTAGGACGGGGTACTGGAGGAGAGGTTAGGACTGGAGACACTGGAGGAGAGGTTAGGACTGGAGACACTGGAGGAGAGGTTAGGACTGGTTGGAGGTACTGGAGGAGAGGTTAGGACTGGAGACACTGGAGGAGAGGTTAGGACTGGTTGGAGGTACTGGAGGAGAGGTTAGAACTGGTTGGAGGTACTGGAGGAGAGGTTAGAACTGGGGGTACTGGAGGAGAGGTTAGGACTGGTGACACTGGAGGAGAGGTTAGGACTGGAGACACTGGAGGAGAGGTTAAGACTGGAGACACTGGAGGAGAGGTTAGGACTGGAGACACTGGAGAAGAGGTTAGGACTGGAGACACTGGAGGAGAGGTTAGGACTGGAGACACTGGAGGAGAGGTTAGGACTGGAGGAGAGGTTAGGACTGGTTGGAGGTACTGGAGGAGAGGTTAGAACTGGTTGGAGGTACTGGAGGAGAGGTTAGGACTGGTGACACTGGAGGAGAGGTTAGGACGGGGTACTGGAGGAGAGGTTAGGACTGGAGACACTGGAGGAGAGGTTAGGACTGGAGACACTGGAGGAGAGGTTAGGACTGGAGACACTGGAGGAGAGGTTAGGACTGGTTGGAGGTACTGGAGGAGAGGTTAGAACTGGGGGTACTGGAGGAGAGGTTAGAACTGGGGGTACTGGAGGAGAGGTTAGGACTGGCTGGAAGTACTGGAGGAGAGGTTAGAACTGGAGGTACTGGAGGAGAGGTTAGGACTGGAGGAGAGGTTAGGACTGACTGGCGGTACTGGAGGAGAGGTTAGGACTGACTGGAGGTACTGGAGACATCCGGCTACTGTGTGTATATATTTACATAGTATATATCTCTAACTTATAACTTACAGAGTTTTTGACCCAGTCAGTGTACTGTCTGAAGTATCCAACCAGGCTCCGCATGTATACATCTGTCTCCTGCAGGACAATGAGAGGTTGTTTAGAGTGTGTGTGTGTGTGTGTGTGTGTGTGGTTGTGTGTGTGTGGTTGTGTATGTGTGTGTGATTGTGTGTGTGGTTGTGTATGTGTGTGTGGTTGTGTGTGGTTGTGTGTGTGGTTGTGTGTGTGTGTGTGTGTGTGTGGTTGTGTGTGTGTGTGTGGTTGCGTGGTTGTGTGTGTGTGTGTGTGTGTGTGTTTACCTGTTTCACCACGTGTGAAGCGTTGTGTGCGATGAGGTACTCTGCTGCGTCGATGGCACTAAGGACGTTAGTCACCTTCACCTGACAGAGAGAGTGAGGGAGAGAGAGAGAGAGAGAGAGAGAGAGAGGGAGACAGGGGAGTTAGGGTGTGTGTGTGTGTGTGTGTGTGTGTGTGTGTGTGTGTGTGTGTTCTCACAGGTAGTTCCTTGGCTGTCCTCTGCAGTAGCCGGATGCTCTGGCTGAGGGTGCTCTGGAAGAGAGGAGAAGGCCATGTTTCAGCTAGGTCTAGTTACTGAATCTGGCGGGTAAATGCTGCCAGGAGAAGGCCATGTTTCAGATAGGTCTAGGTCTATCACTAGCTAACAGTACACACACACACACACACACACACACACACACACACACACACACACACACACACACACACACAGCCTTCAGAAAGTAGACCCCTTGACTTATTCCACATGTTTTTTGAAATGTTAGCAGATTTATTGAATATGAAATACAGAAATATCTCATTTACAGAAGTATTCACACCCCTGAGTCAATAATTTGTAGAAGCTGCCATTCCAGCAGTGAGGGTTTCTGGGTAATTCTCTGAGAGCTTTCTACACCTGGATTGTGCAACATTTTCCCATTTATTATTTTCAAAATTCTTCAAGCTCTGTCAAACTGGTTGTTGATCGTTGCTAGACAACCATTTTCAAGTCTTTCCATAGATTTTCAAGTAAATTTAAGTCACAACTGTAACTCGGCCACTCAGGAACATTCACTGTCTCCTTAGTAAGCAACTCTTGTGTATATTTGGCCTTGTCTTGTAGGTTATTGTCCTGCTGAAAAGTGAATTCATCTCCCGGTGTCTGGAGGAACCAGACTGAACCAGGGTTTCCTCTAGTTCTCTCCAATCACAGCCATTCAACTCTAGAACTGTTTTAAAATCACCATTGGCCTCATGGTGTTCGTCTCCGGCAACTGAGTTAGGAAGGACGCCTGTATCTTTGTAGTGACTGGGTGTATTGATACACCATCCTAAGTGTAGTTCATAACTTCACCATGATCAAAGGGATTGGTTGGTAACTGAGTTAGGAAGGACGCCTGTATCTTTGTAGTGACTGGGTGTATTGATACACCATCCTAAGTGTAGTTCATAACTTCACCATGATCAAAGGGATTGGTTGGTAACTGAGTTAGGAAGGACGCCTGTATCTTTGTAGTGACTGGGTGTATTGATACACCATCCTAAGTGTAGTTCATAACTTCACCATGATCAAAGGGATTGGTTGGTAACTGAGTTAGGAAGGACTCCTGTATCTTTGTAGTGACTGGGTGTATTGATACACCATCCTAAGTGTAGTTCATAACTTCACCATGATCAAAGGGATTGGTTGGTAACTGAGTTAGGAAGGACGCCTGTATCTTTGTAGTGACTGGGTGTATTGATACACCATCCTAAGTGTAGTTCATAACTTCACCATGATCAAAGGGATTGGTTGGTAACTGAGTTAGGAAGGACGCCTGTATCTTTGTAGTGACTGGGTGTATTGATACACCATCCTAAGTGTAGTTCATAACTTCACCATGACCAAAGGGATTGGTTGGTAACTGAGTTAGGAAGGACGCCTGTATCTTTGTAGTGACTGGGTGTATTGATACACCATCCTAAGTGTAGTTCATAACTTCACCATGATCAAAGGGATTGGTTGGTAACTGAGTTAGGAAGGACGCCTGTATCTTTGTAGTGACTGGGTGTATTGATACACCATCCTAAGTGTAGTTCATAACTTCACCATGATCAAAGGGATTGGTTGGTAACTGAGTTAGGAAGGACGCCTGTATCTTTGTAGTGACTGGGTGTATTGATACACCATCCTAAGTGTAGTTCATAACTTCACCATGATCAAAGGGATTGGTTGGTAACTGAGTTAGGAAGGACTCCTGTATCTTTGTAGTGACTGGGTGTATTGATACACCATCCTAAGTGTAGTTCATAACTTCACCATGATCAAAGGGATTGGTTGGTAACTGAGTTAGGAAGGACGCCTGTATCTTTGTAGTGACTGGGTGTATTGATACACCATCCTAAGTAGTATCAATGCTCCAGGTTCCACAGTAACAATATAAAGAGGTGCCCAGGATAAATGCTCTATAATGGTATCATCTTATATCATACATAACACCTTACAGATACACTACATTAGCAAAGGTATGTGGACACTGTTGTGTCGTTGCTGCAGGGACTTGCTTCCATTCAGCCACAAGAGCATTAGTGAGGTCGGGCACTGATGTTGGGTGATTAGGCCTGGCTCGCCGTCAGTGTTCCAATTCATCCCAAAGGTGTTCGATGGGGTTGAGGTCAGGTCTCTGTGCAGGCCAGTCAAGTTCTTCCACACTGATCTCAGCAAACCATTTCTTTATGGACCTGGTTTTGTGCACTGGAGCATTGTCATGCTGAAACAGGAAAGGGCCTTTCCCAAACTGTTAAGATGTCCCTTCACTGGAACTAAGGGGCCTGAACAACAAAACAGCCCAGACCATTATCTCTCCTCCTCCAAACTTTACAGTTGGCACTATGCATTGGGGTAAGTAGCGTTCTCCTGGCATCCGCCAAACCCAGATTCAGCCGTCGGACTGCCAGATGTTGAAACGTGACTCATCACTCCAGAGAATGCATTTCCTCTGCTCCGACGCTTGGCATTGTGCATGGTGATCTGAGGCTTGTGTGCAGCTGCTCAGCCATGGAAACCCATTTTATGAAGCTACCGAGAAACAGTTGTTGTGCTGACGTTGCTTCCAGAGGCAGTTTGGAACTCGATAATGAGAGTTGCAACCGAGGACAGACGATTTTTACACGCACATGCTTCAGCACTCGGCGATCCCGTTCTGTGAGCTTGTGTGGCCTACCACTTCACGGCTGAACCGTTGTTGCTCCTATACATTTCCACTTGACAATAATACAATTCTACTGCCAATGTTTGTCTATGGAGATTGCATGGCTGTGTGCTCGGTTTTATACACCTGTCAGCAACAGGTGTGGCTGAAATAGAATCCACTAATTTGAAGGAGTGTCCACATAGTTTTGTATATATAGTGTAATTGTATGTGTGGGGTACAGAGAGTGTGGGGTACAGAGAGTGTGGGGTACAGAGAGTGTGGGTACAGAGAGTGTGGGTACAGAGAGTGTGGGGTACAGAGAGTGTGGGGTACAGAGAGTGTGGGGTACAGAGAGTGTGGGGTACAGAGATGAGGTAGTCATGCAACACAGTGAGTCCATGCAACTTATTATGTGACGTGTTTAAAGTACATTTCTACTCCTGAACTTATTTAATGTTGCCATAACAACGGGGTTGAATACTTACTGACTCAAGACATTATCTTTTCATTCTTAATTACTTTGTAAACATTTTCCAAAAACATCATTCCACTTTGACATTATAGGGTGTTGTGTGTAACACAACAACACAGTCTAGGGGTGTGAATACTTTCTGAAGGCACTGTGTGTATACAGTATATACAAACTACACACAGACACCAAGCTTACCCGTGCTCGGACAAATTTCTTTACATGTGAGAAAGAAAGACAAAAAGAGATACAGAGGGGGAGAGAGAAGAAAAGGGGAGAGTGTGTGTGAGAGAGAGAGAGAGAGAGAGAGAGAGAGAGAGAGATGAGAGAGATAGAGAGAGAGAAGAAATCAGTAAAGCTGTCTCTTACCAGGACTTTGGGAGCAGATTGTGAATGTGTGTGTGTGTGTGTTTACCACGGCCTGTTCCATAGGGACGACCTGTTCTCTGTGGACCTGTCTGATGCTACTGGCATGACCCTTCAAAGCATTCTGTAGAGCTCCCCGCGGCTACACACACACACACACACACACACACACACACACACACACACACACACACACACACACACACACACACACCACGTATCATTAGCATTTAGCCTCACCATATCAATATTAATTTGCTACTAGCCTTCATCTTAGCCCAGCCCTCATGAGGGGTGTGGGGTGAGAGGGGGTGAGAGGGGTGAGAGGGGGTGAAGGTTAGGGTTGGGGAGGTTACATTCAAAATGTAATCCCTTACAGTTACAAGTTGCCCGTCCAAAATTGTAATCAGTCAACAACAACCATAATCCGTAAGGTGCAAATATCTAAATGAGAGACAGCAGTGAGATTCACATCAATGTGCTGTGAATCTTTACCTCAAAACGTTTATTCAACTTGGATCATTTTTGGATGCCGACAGCAGTCGTACCATTGGAAGACATAGCTTGAACTGTAGCCTATAAAAGCCTATTCCTGCTCTTTTCCCACAATCCATCAAACACATTTGGTGTGTCATCATAGTGGTCTCTGATTGGTGCTCATCATTAGGTGTGTCATCATAGTGGTCTCTGATTGGTGGTCATCATTAGGTGTGTCATCATAGTGGTCTCTGATTGGTGGTCATCATTAGGTGTGTCATCATAGTGGTCTCTGATTGGTGCTCATCATTAGATGTGTCATCATAGTGGTCTCTGATTGGTGGTCATCATTAGGTGTGTCATCATAGTGGTCTCTGATTGGTGGTCATCATTAGGTGTGTCATCATAGTGGTCTCTGATTGGTGGAACAAACGTCAACCTGCTCCTTTGTTCAACGCTGATTTGAATGTCGTTGAGAAAACAGAGAAAATCCTTTCTGGATTTAAAAGTAATCATCTAGTTTTTCTAAAGTGTCTGTAATCTGATTACTATATTTATCTGCTAACGTAACGGATTACAGTTACCATATTTTTGTAATCCCTTACATGTAATGGATTACATTTCATCCGTTACTCCCCAACCCTGGTGAGGAATGAGAGGGTGTAAGGAGGGGTGAGGGTAGGTGAGGGATGAGAGGGGGTGAGGCATGTGGGGGGTGAGAGGTGGTGAGAGGTGAGGAGGGGTGAGAGGGAGTGAGGAGGGGTGAGGAGGGGTGAGGAGGGGTGAGGAGGGGTGAGAGGGGAGATAAGATCACATGTTAGAAAGAGAGAGTCACCTCCTTCAGGCTGAATGGATGGTCTGGTCTAACCACTGACCACCAGAGGAACAATGGATTTACCAGAAGGTCAGCCTGGTTCTCCAGCTTGTTAGGGTTTAGGGGTTAGGGTCTAGGGGTTAGGGGACTTACCAGAAGGTCAGCCTTGGCCTCCAGCTTGTTAGGGTTTAGGGGTTAGGGTCTAGGGGTTAGGGGACTTACCAGAAGGTCAGCCTTGGCCTCCAGCTCGTTGGAAAACGACAGCAGATCCACCAGAGTCACACCTTTATTCACCTACACACACACACACACACACACACACACACACACACACACACACACACACACACACACACACACACACACACACACACACACACACACACACACACACACACACACACACACAAAGAGTTAGGGGTCAGGGTTTAGTGGTTAGGGGTCAGGGGTTATACCTCTGCTAGGTAAGCAGCATAGTTCATATCTCCTATCCCAGCGTTAGGGGTCAGGGTTTAGTGGTTAGGGGTCAGGGGTTATACCTCTGCTAGGTAAGCAGCATAGTTCATATCTCCTATCCCAGCGTTAGGGGTCAGGGTTTAGTGGTTAGGGGTCAGGGGTTATACCTCTGCTAGGTAAGCAGCATAGTTCATATCTCCTATCCCAGCGTTAGAGAATGTCAGCAGGTTATCTCGTCCATCCTGCTCCAATAACACCATACTCTGGAGGTCGATACTCACACCTTCAAACACCTTCACCAGGTCCTTGTTAAACTGATACACACACACACAGACACACAGACACACACACACACACCCACAGACAGACACACACACACACACACCCATAGACAGACACACACACACACACACACACACACCCCCACAGACAGACACACACACACAGTGTTATGAATGGTAGGCTGTGTAACAGTTTTAGGACTGACTAGCTCAACCCGTTTCCTTGAACAATAACCCGCTGGCAGAACTGCAACACACACCCTGACCTACCACGGTTGTGTTGAGGAAGGTGTTGATGTTGAACATGGTCTCCAGCTGCAGAGCATGGTACAGCCCGTTGTTATCATAGCAGTCCCTACACACACACACACACACACACACACACACACACACAGTTAGGTCCCACTGGGTAAAAAATGGTATAACCATCATATGGAAGTAGGCTTGATATAACCATCATATGGAAGTAGGCTTGATATAACCATCATGTGGAAGTAGGCTTGATATAACCATCATGTGGAAGTAGGCTTGATATAACCATCATGTGGAAGTAGGCTTGATATAACCATCATATGGAAGTAGGCTTGATATAACCATCATGTGGAAGTAGGCTTGATATAACCATCATATGGAAGTAGGCTTGATATAACCATCATATGGAAGTAGGCTTGATATAACCATCATATGGAAGTAGGCTTGATATAACCATCATGTGGAAGTTGGCTTGATATAACCATCATATGGAAGTAGGCTTGATATAACCATCATATGGAAGTAGGCTTGATATAACCATCATATGGAAGTAGGCTTGATATAACCATCATATGGAAGTAGGCTTGATATAACCATCATATGGAAGTAGGCTTGATATAACCATCATATGGAAGTAGGCTTGATATAACCATCATATGGAAGTAGGCTTGATATAACCATCATATGGAAGTAGGCTTGATATAACCATCATGTGGAAGTAGATTAAATACATTGCTATGAACTTCACCCGGAGGTCAAAGTGCACGGTGATGAGCTTGATGCTCCTTTCCAATAAATACGGAGGGTCTTATTCTGGTGACGTGATGATCGATGCTTGGCTGCAGTTTGACAAGTTAAAACTATCTAGCTCTTTTGTCCATAATAATAATAATAATAATAATAATATGTTTGTTCTAACCAACAGTACGTAGATAGTGCTGTTGGTTAGAACACACACGTACCAATACCAGAGTGGACACACTCGCTATACACAGTAAGTCAGCGGTTTTAGTGACAAAACCATCAGTAGAGTTGAAAATACCATGGAAACCCATTTAACTTGTATTTTTTATTCTGTACATGTGAAATTAACTGCAAAAGTGATTTTATGAGCACTACGTCATCAAACACAGCCTTTTATCTGCAACAAGTCAGTTTGATGGAAACATCTCAGGTGGGAAAATGTGCATGTTGTTGTTTTAATGCAGATATTAGAATATTCACATGAAAGTCTGTATGGAAACCTAGTTAGATCTCAACTGGAACCTAGTTAGATCTCAACTGGAACCTAGTTACATCTCAACTGGAACCTAGTTACATCTCAACTGGAACCTAGTTACATCTCAACTGGAACCTAGTTACATCTCAACTGGAACCTAGTTACATCTCAACTGGAACCTAGTTACATCTCAACTGGAACCTAGTTACATCTCCGTCTCAACTGAATCCTAGTTACATCTCAGTCTCAACTGGAACCTAGTTACATCTCAACTGGAACCTAGTTACATCTCAACTGGAACCTAGTTACATCTCAACTGGAACCTAGTTACATCTCAACTGGAACCTAGTTACATCTCAACTAGAACCTAGTTACATCTCAACTGGAACCTAGTTACATCTCAACTGGAACCTAGTTACATCTCAGTCTCAACTGGAACCTAGTTACATCTCCGTCTCAACTGGAACCTAGTTACATCTCCGTCTCAACTGAATCCTAGTTACATCTCAGTCTCAACTGGAACCTAGATACATCTCCGTCTCAACTGAATCCTAGTTACATCTCAGTCTCAACTGGAACCTAGTTACATCTCAACTGGAACCTAGTTACATCTCAACTGGAACCTAGTTACATCTCAACTGGAACCTAGTTACATCTCAACTGGAACCTAGTTACATCTCAACTGGAACCTAGTTACATCTCAACTGGAACCTAGTTACATCTCAACTGGAACCTAGTTAGATCTGTCTCAACTGAAACCTAGTTACATCTCTGTCTCAACTGGAACCTAGTTACATCTCAGTCTCAACTGAATCCTAGTTACATCTCCGTCTCAACTGAATCCTAGTTACATCTCAGTCTCAACTGGAACCTAGTTACATCTCAACTGGAACCTAGTTACATCTCAGTCTCAACTGGAACCTAGTTACATCTCAGTCTCAACTGGAACCTAGTTACATCTCAGTCTCAACTGGAACCTAGTTACATCTCTGTCTCAACTGGAACCTAGTTACATCTCAGTCTCAACTGAAACCTATTTACATCTCAGTCTCAACTGAAACCTAGTTACATCTCAGTCTCAACTGAAACCTAGTGGGGTGAATGGTGTGTGTGTGTGTGTTGGTCTGTGTCCAGTGGGGTGAATGGTGTGTGTGTGTGTTGGTCTGTGTCCAGTGGGTTGAATGGTGTGTGTGTGTGTTGGTCTGTGTCCAGTGGGTTGAATGGTGTGTGTGTGTGTTGGTCTGTGTCCAGTGGGGTGAATGGTGTGTGTGTGTGTGTGTGTTGGTCTGTGTCCAGTGGGTTGAATGGTGTGTGTGTTGGTCTGTGTCCAGTGGGGTGAATGGTGTGTGTGTGTTGGTCTGTGTCCAGTGGGGTGAATGGTGTGTGTGTGTTGGTCTGTGTCCAGTGGGGTGAATGGTGTGTGTGTGTTGGTCTGTGTCCAGTGGGGTGAATGGTGTGTGTGTGTTGGTCCGTGTCCAGTGGGGTGAATGGTGTGTGTGTGTTGGTCTGTGTCCAGTGGGGTGAATGGTGTGTGTGTGTTGGTCTGTGTCCAGTGGGGTGAATGGTGTGTGTGTTGGTCTGTGTCCAGTGGGGTGAATGGTGTGTGTGTTGGTCTGTGTCCAGTGGGGTGAATGGTGTGTGTGTTGGTCTGTGTCCAGTGGGGTGAATGGTGTGTGTGTGTGTGTTGGTCTGTGTCCAGTGGGGTGAATGGTGTGTGTGTGTGTGTTGGTCTGTGTCCAGTGGGGTGAATGGTGTGTGTGTTGGTCTGTGTCCAGTGGGGTGAATGGTGTGTGTGTGTTGGTCTGTGTCCGTCTGCGTGCTTGCGTGTGTGTGTGTGTGTGTGTGCTGTGTAGATGAGTGTGTGTCTCACCGATACATGCTTCCTACAGTCAGGTTGATGTTAGGGTTCTGGAACAGCATGCCAGGCAGGAAGTTCTTCTTGGCAGGATGGACCATGTAGGGAGTGTCTATGATCTACACACACACACACACACACACACACACACACACACACACACACACACACACACACACACACACACACCTAGGTACTGTGTCTAGGTACTGGAGGACACAGGCCTGTAGTGTCTATGTACTGGAGGACACAGGCCTGTAGGGTCTATGTACTGTGTCTGGGTACTGGAGGACACAGGCCTGTAGGGTCTATGTACTGTGTCTGGGTACTGGAGGACACAGGCCTGTAGTGTCTATGTACTGTGTCTGGGTACTGGAGGACACAGGCCTGTAGGGTCTATGTACTGTGTCTGGGTACTGGAGGACACAGGCCTGTAGTGACTATGTACTGTGTCTGGGTACTGGAGGACACAGGCCTGTAGGGTCTATGTACTGTGTCTGGGTACTGGAGGACACAGGCCTGTAGGGTCTATGTACTGTGTCTGGGTACTGGAGGACACAGGCCTATAGTGACTATGTACTGTGTCTGGGTACTGGAGGACACAGGCCTGTAGGGTCTATGTACTGTGTCTGGGTACTGGAGGACACAGGCCTGTAGGGTCTATGTACTGTGTCTGGGTACTGGAGGACACAGGCCTGTAGTGACTATGTACTGTGTCTGGGTACTGGAGGACACAGGCCTGTAGGGTCTATGTACTGGAGGACACAGGCCTGGAGTGTCTATGTACTGGAGGACACAGGCCTGTAGTGTCTATGTACTGTGTCTAGGTACTGGAGGACCCAGGCCTGTAGTGACTATGTACTGGAGGACGCAGGCCTGTAGTGTCTATGTACTGTGTCTGGGTACTGGAGGACACAGGCCTGTAGTGTCTATGTACTGTGTCTATGTACTGGAGGACACAGGCCTGTAGTGACTATGTACTGTGTCTGGGTACTGGAGGACACAGGCCTGTAGGGTCTATGTACTGGAGGACACAGGCCTGTAGTGTCTATGTACTGGAGGACACAGGCCTGTAGTGTCTATGTACTGTGTCTAGGTACTGGAGGAGCCAGGCCTGTAGTGACTATGTACTGGAGGACACAGGCCTGTAGTGTCTATGTACTGTGTCTGGGTACTGGAGGACACAGGCCTGTAGTGTCTATGTACTGGAGGACACAGGCCTGTAGTGTCTATGTACTGTGTCTAGGTACTGGAGGACACAGGCCTGTAGTGTCTATGTACTGGAGGACACAGGCCTGTAGTGTCTATGTACTGGAGGACACAGGCCTGTAGTGTCTATGTACTGTGTCTATGTACTGGAGGACACAGGCCTGTAGGGTCTATGTACTGTGTCTGGGTACTGGAGGACACAGGCCTGTAGGGTCTATGTACTGTGTCTGGGTACTGGAGGACACAGGCCTGTAGTGAGTATGTACTGTGTCTGGGTACTGGAGGACACAGGCCTGTAGGGTCTATGTACTGTGTCTGGGTACTGGAGGACACAGGCCTGTAGTGACTATGTACTGTGTCTGGGTACTGGAGGACACAGGCCTGTAGTGACTATGTACTGGACACAGACACAGAAAGAGGGAGAGGGTGAGAGAGGGGGAGGGGGAGAGAGGGTGAGAGAAAGGGAG
>JAKYLM010000070.1:112500-117500 GCA_023634145.1 Thymallus thymallus
AGAGGAGAGGAGAGGAGAGGAGAGGAGAGGAGAGGAGAGGAGAGGAGACTGGAGGTCAATTCTAATACTGTCTGGTATTTTGACCACAAAGGTCCTATGACAGTTCTATTATGCTGTTACCTTTTATGACGTTCTCCACTTTGCCTTGGGAACAGAATAAAACACAGAGACGGATGAACTAAGACCACATGTTATAACTGTTGTATCAGTAACAAGGTATTATAATATACATGACGGATGAACTAAGACCACATGTTATAACTGTTGTATCAGTAACAAGGTATTATAATATACATGACGGATGAACTAAGACCACATGTTATAACTGTTGTATCAGTAACAAGGTATTATAATATACATGACGGATGAACTAAGACCACATGTTATAACTGTTGTATCAGTAACAAGGTATTATAATATACATGACGGATGAACTAAGACCACATGTTATAACTGTTGTATCAGTAACAAGGTATTATAATATACATGACGGATGAACTAAGACCACATGTTATAACTGTTGTATCAGTAACAAGGTATTATAATATACATGACGGATGAACTAAGACCACATGTTATAACTGTTGTATCAGTAACAAGGTATTATAATATACATGACGGATGAACTAAGACCACATGTTATAACTGTTGTATCAGTAACAAGGTATTATAATATACATGACGGATGAACTAAGACCACATGTTATAACTGTTGTATCAGTAACAAGGTATTATAATATACATGACGGATGAACTAAGACCACATGTTATAACTGTTGTATCAGTAACAAGGTATTATAATATACATGACGGATGAACTAAGACCACATGTTATAACTGTTGTATCAGTAACAAGGTATTATAATATACATGACGGATGAACTAAGACCACATGTTATAACTGTTGTATCAGTAACAAGGTATTATAATATACATGACGGATGAACTAAGACCACATGTTATAACTGTTGTATCAGTAACAAGGTATTATAATATACATGACGGATGAACTAAGACCACATGTTATAACTGTTGTATCAGTAACAAGGTATTATAATATACATGACGGATGAACTAAGGCCACATGTTATAACTGTTGTATCAGTAACAAGGTATTATAATATACATGACGGATGAACTAAGACCACATGTTATAACTGTTGTATCAGTAACAAGGTATTATAATATACATGACGGATGAACTAAGACCACATGTTATAACTGTTGTATCAGTAACAAGGTATTATAATATACATGACGGATGAACTAAGACCACATGTTATAACTGTTGTAGCAGTAACAAGGTATTATAATATACATGACATGTTATAGTCTAGTGGTCAGACCGTGGCAGGTAGTCTAGTGGTCAGACCGCGGCAGGTAGTCTAGTGGTCAGACCGCGGCAGGTAGTCTAGTGGTCAGAGCATTGGGCCAATCACCAAAAGGTTACTAGATCGAATCCCCGAGCCGACAAGGAGAAAACCTGCCGATGTGTCCTTGATCAAGGCACTTAACCCTGATTTGCTCCAGAGGAGCCGTTCTACTATGGCTGTCCCTGCAGGTCGGCCCTCACTGTAAATAACAATTAACTGACCTGTCCCTGCAGGTCGGCCCTCACTGTAAATAACAACTAACTGACCTGTCCCTGCAGGTCGGCCCTCACTGTAAATAACAACTAACTGACCTGGCCCTGCAGGTCGGCCCTCACTGTAAATAACAACTAACTGACCTGTCCCTGCAGGTCGGCCCTCACTGTAAATAACAACTAACTGACCTGTCCCTGCAGGTCGGCCCTCACTGTAAATAACAACTAACTGACCTGTCCCTGCAGGTCGGCCCTCACTGTAAATAACAACTAACTGACCTGTCCCTGCAGGTCGGCCCTCACCGTAAATAACAACTAACTGACCTGTCCCTGAAGGTCGGCCCTCACCGTAAATAACAACTAACTGACCTGTCCCTGCAGGTCGGCCCTCACCGTAAATAACAACTAACTGACCTGTCCCTGCAGGTCGGCCCTCACTGTAAATAACAACTAACTGACCTGGCCCTACAGGTCGGCCCTCACTGTAAATAACAACTAACTGACCTGTCCCTGCAGGTCGGCCCTCACTGTAAATAACAACTAACTGACCTGTCCCTGCAGGTCGGCCCTCACTGTAAATAACAACTAACTGACCTGCCAAGTTAAATAAAGTTACATTAATGTAAAGACCACATGTTATAATTATCCCTTTCATAACTGTTGTTGCCGTAAAAGTCCTTGTCCCCTGACACGACCCCTAGAGTCCTTGTCCCCTGACACAACCCCTAGAGTCCTTGTCCCCTGACACAACCCCTAGAGTCCTTGTCCCCTGGCACAACCCCTAGAGTCCTTGTCCCCTGACACAACCCCTAGAGTCCTTGTCCCCTGACACAACCCCTAGAGTCCTTGTCCCCTGGCACAACCCCTAGAGTCCTTGTCCCCTGACACAACCCCTAGAGTCCTTGTCCCCTGACACAACCCCTAGAGTCCTTGTCCCCTGACACAACCCCTAGAGGGGGGACGGGAGGTCTGCAGTTCTCCATGTGTTGACATGGCTTCGGTCTACGACCAGGGTGGAAATGATTCAGGAGGCTTTCAACATTAAATCAACACTCTAAATTTGTCACATTTCTTACTTAGAGATTGTTGGAGGATGAAATGTAAAGTATTTGTTTGAACATGTTTTTTAGGTGGTTTGACACTTTATTCTGATAAAGTGATAGAATGGGATAGAGAGATGGGTGAAAGCTAGAAACACATGGAAGATGGGAAACAGGAAGTGATGCGACACGTGACGAGTGTTACCACTGCACCAAGGCTCTGCACAGGAAATGGTGAAACAAGCTCCCCCACGATGCTGGGACAGCGGAATCACTGACCACCTTCCGGAGACACTTGAAACCCGACCTCTTTAAAGAATACCTGGAATAGTATAACAGTAATCCTTCTATGACCCCCCCCCCCCATGTGTCTCTGGATAAGAATGTCTGCTAAATGACTACAATGTCAATGGAATGTTAATATGGTGTTTTATAATGTGTTTTAAAGGTGTTATAAAGGTGTTTTAAAGGTGTTATAAAGGTGTTTTATAATGTGTTTTAAAGGTGTTATAAAGGTGTTTTATAATGTGTTTTAAAGGTGTTATAAAGGTGTTTTTATAATGTGTTATAAAGGTGTTTTATAATGTGTTATAAAGGTGTTTTATAATGTGTTTTAAAGGTGTTATAAAGGTGTTTTATAATGTGTTATAAAGGTGTTTTATAATGTGTTATAAAGGTGTTTTATAATGTGTTATAAAGGTGTTTTATAATGTGTTTTAAAGGTGTTTTATAATGTGTTATAAAGGTGTTTTATAATGTGTTATAAAGGTGTTATAAAGGTGTTTTATAATGTGTTATAAAGGTGTTTTATGTGTTTTAAAGGTGTTTTATAATGTGTTATAAAGGTGTTATAAAGGTGTTTTATAATGTGTTATAAAGGTGTTTTATAATGTGTTATAAAGGTGTTTTATAATGTGTTATAAAGGTGTTTTATAATGTGTTATAAAGGTGTTAAAGGTGTTTTATAATGTGTTATAAAGGTGTTTTATAATGTGTTATAAAGGTGTTTTATAATGTGTTATAAAGGTGTTTTATAATGTGTTTTAAAGGTGTTTTATAATGTGTTATAAAGGTGTTTTATAATGTGTTATAAAGGTGTTTTATAATGTGTTATAAAGGTGTTATAAAGGTGTTTTATAATGTGTTATAAAGGTGTTTTATAATGTGTTATAAAGGTGTTTTAAAGGTGTTTTATAATGTGTTTTAAAGGTGTTTTATAATGTGTTATAAAGGTGTTTTATAATGTGTTATAAAGGTGTTTTAAAGGTGTTTTATAATGTGTTTTAAAGGTGTTTTATAATGTGTTTTAAAGGTGCTAAAAGGAGGTGTTTTATAATGTGTTATCAAGGTGTTATAAAGGTGTTATAAAGGTGTTTTATAATGTGTTATAAAGGTGTTATAAAGGTGTTATAAAGGTGTTTTATAAGGTGTTATAAAGGTGTTTTATAATGTGTTATAAAGGTGTTTTATAATGTGTTTTAAAGGTGTTTTAAAGGTGCTATAATGTGTTATAAGATGTTATAAGAGTGTTTACCTCCGGCCAGGCTCAGAGCTGTGTCCAGAGAGGGAATTACTTCCTTCTGCAGCTGAGTCTGGATCCTCCCACCCAGCAGAGGCCCGATGTCTGACAACAACATTACCACAGCATTACCACAGCATTATCTCCTCCCACCCAGCATAGGCCCGATGTCTGACAACAACATTACCACAGCATTACCACAGCATTATCTCCTCCAACCCAGCAGAGGCCCGATGTCTGACAACAACATTACCACTGCATTATCTCCTCCAACCCAGCAGAGGCCAGATGTCTGACAACAGCATTACCACCGCATTATCTCCTCCAACCCAGCAGAGGCCAGATGTCTGACAACAACATTACCACATCATTACCACAGCATTATCTCCTCCCACCCAACAGAGGCCCGATGTCTGACAACATTACCACAGCATTACTACAGCATTATCTCCTCCCGCCCAACAGAGGCCCGATGTTTGACACCAACATTACCAAAGCATTACCGCAGCATTATCTTCACCCACCCAACAGAGGCCTGATGTCTGACGCCAACATTACCAAAGCATTACAGCAGCATTATCTCCTCCCACCCAACAGAGGCCCAATGTCTGACAACAATATTACCACAACATTACCACAGGATTACCACCACATTATCTCCTCCCACCCAACAGAGGCCCAATGTCTGACAACAATATTACCACAATATTACCACAATATTACCACAGGATTACCACCACATTATCTCCTCCCACCCAACAGAGGCCCAATATCTAACAACAATATTACCACAATATTACCACAACATTATCACAGGATTACCACCACATTAAAAACCAAAAGGTTGCTGGTTTGA
>JAKYLM010000070.1:127500-155000 GCA_023634145.1 Thymallus thymallus
CTGACTCTAAACCTGCTACTTAGAATGACCAATTCTATTGCATCCACCGTGACCCGGCCAACACACATTCCTCCAGGAGTCTAAATATGGACTTCCTACCTCTGGTCTCGTATACCAGTGCTGTTTTGATGTTATCATAAACATGATATAAACATGACATTAACATGACATAAACATGCTATAAACATGACATTAACATGATATAAACATGACATTAACATGAAATTAACATGCTATAAACATTAAATTAACATGACATAAACATAATATAAACATGACATTAACGTGAAATTAACATGTTATAAACAAGACATTAACATGACAAACATGCTATAAACAAGACATTAACATGACAAACATGCTATAAACATGACATTAACATGATATAAACATGATATAAACATGACATAAACATGACATTAATATGCTATTAACATGATATAAACATTTTTTTTATTTTTTTTATTTCACCTTTATTTAACCAGGTAGGTCAGTTGAGAACAAGTTCTCATTTACAACTGCGACCTGGCCAAGACAAAGCAAAGCAGTGTGACAAATAACAACACAGAGTTACACATTAAACAAACAGTCAAAAACACAATAGAAAAATCTATAAACAGAGTGCAAAATGTAGTGCAAAAATGCAGTAAGGTTAAGAGGTAGAACAATAAATAGACCATAGTGGTGAAATAAATTACAGAATTATCATTATTAACACAGGAATGAAGGATGTGCAAATTATGATGTGCAAATAGAGATACTGGAGTGCAAGATTAGTGAAAAATAAACATGGGGATGAGGTAGTAGTGTGGGCTATTTACAGAAGGGCTATATACAGGTGCAGTGATCGATAAGCAGCTTTGACAGCTGATGCTTAAAGTTATTGAGGGAGATAGGAACCTCTAGCTTCAATGATTTTTGCAATTCGTTCCAGTCATTGGCAGCAGCAACATGACATTAACATGAAACTAACATGACATAAACATGCTATAAACATGACATTAACATGAAATTAACATGACATTAACATGAAATTAACATGAAATTAACATGACATAAACATGCTATTAACATGACATTAACATGACATTAACATGTCATGAACATGGTATAAACATGACATAAACATTACATTAACATGAAATTAACATGACATAAACATGCTATAAACATGACATTAACATGAAATTAACATGACATAAACATGCTATAAACATGACATTAACATGAAATTAACATGACATAAACATGCTATAAACATGACATTAACATGACATGAACATGGTAAGACCTATTAAAGGCATTACAGATCAGTGGATCACACTAATCCATTGGTCCATGGTGTTTTACTTTCCTTGTTTGGACCAAACAATTGAGTCCCATTCAAAACCCCTGACCTTAATTCTAACCCTAATTGTAACCCTAAACCTAACCTAAGCCTAAAATAGACCGGCGAAATGTCCCCACTTGTCAGAATGTTCCTTGTTTTACTGTCCTAGTGAGGACTTCTGGTATCCACAAGGATAGTGAAACCAAACACCTGCGCCAGTGACCCGTGTGTGAGAGCACTTTGACAGGCTGGACATTAGCTGAGCTCAGTATGTGTGTGTGTGTGTGTGTGTGTGTGTGTGTGTGTGTGTGTGTGTGTGTGCGTGAGCAGATCCTCCCAGGTCAGCTAGGCCAACAGCATTCTGTGACTCCCGGTAAAGCACAGAGAATGTGTGTTACCGGGGCAACATGTTGTGTCCAGAGTAGCCTACTGCTGTTGTTACCGAGGCAACTCATCCTGTAGTGATGATGACCTGAAGGTCCAGAGTTACTACCTACTGCTGTTGTTACCAAGGCAACATTATTACCTACTGCTGTTGTTACCAGGGCAACATTATGACCTACTGCTGTTGTTACCAAGGCAACATTATTACCTACTGCTGTTGTTGTTACCAAGGCAACATTATGACCTACTGATGTTGTTACCAAGGCAACATTATGACCTACTGCTGTTGTTACCGAGGCAACATCATGACCTACTGCTGTTGTTACCAAGGCAACATTATGACCTACTGATGTTGTTACCAAGGCAACATTATGACCTACTGATGTTGTTACCAGGGCAACATTATGACCTACTGCTGTTGTTACCGAGGCAACATCATGACCTACTGCTGTTGTTACCAAGGCAACATTATGACCTACTGCTGTTGTTACCAGGGCAACATCATGACCTACTACTGTTGTTACCAAGGCAACATTATGACCTACTGCTGTTGTTACCAGGGCAACATCATGACCTACTGCTGGAGTTACCAAGGCAACATTATGACCTACTGCTGTTGTTACCGAGGCAACATTATGACCTACTGCTGTTGTTACCAGGGCAACATTATGACCTACTGCTGTTGTTACCGTGGCAACAATATGACCTACTGCTGTTGTTACCAAGGCAACATTATGAACTACTGCTGTTGTTACCAGGGTAACATTATGACCTACTGCTGTTGTTACCAGGGAAACATCATGACCTACTGCTGTTGTTACCAAGGCAACATTATGACCTACTGCTGTTGTTACCAGGGCAACATTATGACCAACTGCTGTTGTTACCAGGGCAACATCATGACCTACTAAAGTGTAAATAAAACCATTTAATAGTAACGTTATGAGTTGGGATTATGGTTCATTGTTTAAGTAACCATTTCACTGTACCGTTTACATCTTCTGTATACTGTGCATGTGACAAATAAACTGATTTTATTTGATAAAGTGTGTGTTTACCAGAGACAGTAATATGAAGAACAACATGACCTGCATCAAAGTCAGATTAGGATCTAACGTTAGACTAACGAGTCCAAGATCTAGAATTCTCTGGTAGAATTCCATCACACTCACAACCATAAGCTATTTTCTGTCATTAGTTCACCATTAACTTGTAAATAATGATATTGTTGTGAGTTTATTTTCCTGTAATAATGATTACAAATTAGCTAAAGTGAAGACGTTATCAGCTATATGATATGATCATTATTTGAACTGGCTTAACGTTAACTAAATGTTAACTTAACGTTAGCTAGCTAGCTAACAATCTAGAAACTAAGCAGAACATTGTTTAGAAAGTAGCTTTTAGTTGCCTGGTTTTCTAGATTGACATTTAGCACATTTATTAAGAGGTGGGTTTATTGGTGTTAAAAAACACCAGTTACGTGTTTATACTTTTTCATAATGACAACGACAAGCTTGATGTTGGACGACAATAGAATGTTCATGATGTCACTGCGGCAACTGTCGATAGACGTAGTATAAACCTTTAGTCTTGAAACCTTGGGTTGTTCAGTACATGACCTCACATGTGAATCCTTAAAGAGATGGGTGGGGCTAAAGCTTAAGAGGGTGTGAACGATGCTGAATGGGTGGAGTCAAAGAAGAGCTCTCTAGTAGGGACCAAAACATTCAAGGGCCATTTTCTCAAAATAGTTGATCAACTTTCAAAGCAAATTGACTGTTCCATTGTTCCTCAACTGTAGTGGATGATGAACCATGTTCTAGTCTCTACTTTTATCCAACGTCAAAAACACTATTTATAATGTTGCTACATCAGACTGAACGGAGCCGGTTGGTCACAACACAGCCACAGTAATAGTGGAGGGAAAGTGTTTCACCATTTTCTTTCTGAAAACATTGTTGTTGGACGAACTCAAAATGGCATTTTAAAAGTAGGTAATAATTCCCTTAAAAGACCTTTGTTGAAAATTGAGAAAAAAGCGTCAATAGTACTGTTTGTCCATCTTGAGACACCGTGGCCAGTATACACTTCCTCAAAATAGAAATCTGTCATACATTTTTTAGTTTTTGAAGAGGAGATCAATTTAACTAAGATGTTTGATGCAGTATTTCTGAAGTGAAAAGATGAAAACGAGTCGTCTATCATTGTGGCAACAAACACATTGAAGAATCCCTGCTGTCGACCAACGAAGGGGCGTAGAACTCGGACACACAAATCCAGCCTCAAGAAGAACATGTAGTTATAATATACGCACCAACTGTTCATAACTGTTTCAGAAGGGAAGCAAGGAACGCCTTAATGATGCAACCTTCTTATTGGTCAACAAAAGACAGACCGCCTCATGTTGTCACATTGACTGGGTCTGAGCCACACACTAACCGATTGTAGGCTGAGACCAGCCACCCGGACAGCTGATGAAACTGTGGGTTTGCAACACGAAGAATTTCTGCACAAACCGTTAGAAACCGTCTCAGGGAAGCTCATCTGCGTGCTCGTCATCCTCACCAGGGTCTTGACCCTTGACCTGACTGCAGTTTGGCGTAGTAATTGACTTCAGTGGGCACATGCTCACCTTCGATGGCCACTGGCACGCTGTAGAAGTGTGCTGTTCACGGATTAATCCATCTGCCTGTACCAGGCAGATGGCAGACAGTGTGTATGGCGTTGTGTGGGTGAGCGGTTTACTGATGTCAACGTTGTAAACAGAGTGGTGGAGGTGGGGTTGTGGTATGAGCAGGTATAAGCTACGGTCAACGAACACAATTGCATTTTATCGATGACAATTTGAATGTACAGAGATACCGTGACGAGATCCTGAAGTCCATTTTCGTGTCATTCATCCACCGCCATCACCTCATGTTTCAGCATGTCGCAAGGATCTGGACACAATTCCTGGACGCTGAAAATGTCCCAGTTCTTCCATGGCCTGCATACTCACCAGACATGTCACCCATTGAGCATGTTTGGGATGCTCTGGATAGACGTGTACGACAGCGTGTTGCAGTTCTCGACAATGTCCAGCAACTTCCCACAGCCATTGAAGAGGAGTGGGACAACATTCCACAGGCCACAGTCAACAGCCTGATCAACTCTATGTGAAGGAGATGTGTCGTGCTGCATGAGGCAAATGGTGGTCAGCCCAGATACTGACTGGTTTTCTGATCCACACCCCTACCTTTTTTTAAGGTATCTGTGACCAACAGATGCATATTTGTATCCCAGTCATGTGAAAACCTTAGATTAGGGCCTAATGACTGATTTCATATGAACTGGAACTCAGTAAAATCTTTTAAATTGATGCATGTTGCGTTTGTATGTTTGTTCAGAAGCCTGAGTATTTATGTTCATTACTTTACTCCAGCTGAGGGAGGGATGGGAGGGTCAGGGAGGGATGGGAGGGTCAGGGAGGGTCAGGGAGGGATGGGAGGGTCAGGGAGGGTCAGGGAGGGTCAGGGAGAAATAATACAGAAGAACTACATATTTTACTATATATGGGGGATTGGAAATTATGCAGACAATTATATTGATACAATCTATGTGCAATATTAAATCTGATCTAGCCCTTATAAAAACAAATAAAAACTAATCTTTCTTGATTAAGTAACACATCTATCTTTATTGATTAACTAACATCTATATTTCTTGATTAACTAACACATATCTTTCTTAATTTAGAACAATATATTTCTTAATTAATTAACAGTATTTTTCTTAATTAACTAACAGTATTTTTCTTAATTAACTAACAGTATTTTTCTTAATTAACTAACTGTATATTTCTTAATTAACTAACTGTATATTTCTTAATTAACTAACAGTATTTTTCTTAATTAACTAACATTATTTTTCTTAATTAACTAACTGTATATTTCTTGATTAGCTAACAGTATATTTCTTAATTAACTAACAGTATTTTTCTTAATTAACTAACAGTATTTTTCTTAATTAACTAACTGTATATTTCTTGATTAGCTAACAGTATATTTCTTAATTAACTAACAGTATTTTTCTTAATTAACTAACAGTATTTTTCTTAATTAACTAACTGTATATTTCTTAATTAACTAACAGTATTTTTCTTAATTAACTAACAGTATTTTTCTTAATTAATTAACAGTATTTTTCTTGATTAGCTAACAGTATATTTCTTAATTAACTAACAGTATTTTTCTTAATTAACTAACTGTATATTTCTTAATTAACTAACAGTATTTTTCTTAATTAATTAATTTATTGTAAAACCTTTTAGCTGCCATGTAGACGTATTCTGGAAGAAAACTAAAGCCCTGGCCAAGACGCACACAGAGACACACACACTGAGCCGTGTTCCTCACCTTTGGGGAAGGGGTTCGGTTGGACTACGTAGAGGAACGCGTGCACCATGTGGAACAGCGCACCGATGGCACCGGGCTCGTAGTAGGCGTGCGTGTCGTACACACCGGAGGGTACAAACCCAAAGTCTAGGGGTTCTACCGGCGGCCGGGACCGCTGCTGCCGCGCGCCTACGGACACGGAGTCGGCCTGCAGTTCGCTGGTCGGGTCTTCATGTTCCAGGGAGTCCCGGGGTTGATGACGTAGCTCCCCGGTGTTGCCCCAACACAGCAGCAACACGAGCCCCGCTCTCCACAGCATGGCTCGAGACTAGTCCTGGTAAAACGCGCTCCAAATAAAACGGTGAAAGAACAGGGGATGAGAGAGAGAAAAAGAGAAGAGCTGGTGGTGATTTGGGGATGACACCTGCCTCCAACGGCTTAATCTCAACACTAAACCCTGGATGATTCAATCTCCACCGTCTGGAAGAAGAACAAAATAAGACAAAACTTGAAATTGGAAAAACGACAGAAGTTTGTCCAAATGTCGGATAGTCCTGTTAACTCCTGTTGTCCCGGTAAGGGCCCGTGTTAAACAGTCTCCAGTGACCCTGGTCTCTAGCGGTGGAATGAACGGTACTGATTCTCCTCCGACGGTGCGCGGGCACGTGATGAGGTCGGGTGCGCGGGTACGTTGAGCTCAGTGTGAGCTGCGGTCTGGTGTGTTTGTCACCGTTTTATCCTCGTCAGACACGGGACAGCTGTGGCCGCCGGCGCTCCGTCTATTCAGTATGAGATAACCAACAAACAAACAAACATTACAGAGACACAGAGACTCAGAGACACAGAGACTCAGAGACACAGAGACACAGAGACTCAGAGACACAGAGACACAGAGACTCAGAGACACAGAGACACAGAGACACAGAGACTCAGAGACAGTGTGTGTGTTGTTCAAAACTGTTAAACTATTTTCTCTCTCTCTTGAGTCAACTACTCAACTACTCACCACATGTTATACACTGCAGTCCAATCTAGCTGTAGCTTATGCTTTCAGTACTAGATTAATTCTCTGATCCTTTGATTGGCTGGACAACATGTCAGTTCATGCTGCAAGAACTCTGATAGGCTGGAGGACTTCCTCTGGAAGTTGTCATAATCCCTGTGGAAGTGCTGGGACAGATGTGCAGGACATCTTCTCCACACTCGCAGACACCAGAGAACCAACAGACTACGTCAGGGCGTTAAATGCAGACTTCATCCATTTAGGTGAACACAGCATTCACGAGACAGACGTTTTATCAACGGACACAGAAAACTGGTGAGACAGTTCAGCAATTTGTTACTCGTCTTCGACAAGCAGCTAAAGACTGTGCTGGAGATTAGGACAATCAGATGATAGATAGATAGATAGATAGATAGATAGATAGATAGATAGATAGATAGATAGATAGATAGATAGATAGATAGATAGATAGATAGATAGATAGATAGATACTTTATTGATCCCCGGGGGGACATTTCTTTGTCAAGCAGCTACCACAAAACACAGGGCAGGTGCAAAATGCCAGAACGAAAATACACAAAAGACAGATACACGGTACATGATACATAGAGCGGCAGTATGAAAAAGTATAGAAATAGTCTGGAGTGCAAAAAGCTATAAAGACATTGCATAGTATGAGTGGTTGGCTGAATATGTACACTATACATTGCAAGTATAGTGCAATTATTGCAAGTTGCAAGTTGATATAGATAAATAAAGAGTATTTGCATGGTTAACTATACAGGTCGATGGCAGAGAAATACTTCAGTAGCTAAAAATGCGTATGATATGAGCGAGGGAATAATAGTTTACTTAATAGACATACTGGTTAAATGAACAGGTAAGTGAATATTTGCATGGTTACATTAACTGTACAGGTAAATATACAGTTAAATTTACAGGTAAGTGAATATTTGCATGGTTAAATTAACTGTACAGGTAAATGACAGGAAGAGATACTTTAATAGCTAAATGTGTGTATGATATAATTTGGGGTAATAATAGTAATTCCCTTAAAATACAGTCCTTAGCGCGCAGGGTTTAATTACAGATAAATGCACGTATTGCACATTCGATATACTAAAAGCAATGAAAAAAGATACTACTGACAGGATACTAATATGCATTCCTGAGTGAATGACTACGTAAGTTCAGTCCAAGAATTACTTACAATATTGCACGTGATATGATATAACAACTACATGAATATGTACAGTGGGGAGAACAAGTATTTGATACACTGCCGATTTTGAAGGTTTTCCTACTTTTTTATCATAGGTACACTTCAACTGTGAGAGACGGAATCTAAAACAAAAATCCAGAAAATCACATTGTATGATTTTTAAATAATTAATTTGCATTTTATTGCATGACATAAGTATTTGATCACCTACCAACCAGTAAGAATTCTGGCTCTCACAGACCTGTTAGTTTTTCTTTAAGAAGCCCTCCTGTTCTCCACTCATTACCTGTATTAACTGCACCTGTTTGAACTCGTTACCTGTATAAAAGACACCTGTCCACACACTCAATCAAACAGACTCCAACCTCTCCACAATGGCCAAGACCAGAGAGCTGTGTAAGGACATCAGGGATAAAATTGTAGACCTGCACAAGGCTGGGATGGGCTACAGGACAATAGGCAAGCAGCTTGGTGAGAAGGCAACAACTGTTGGCGAAATTATTAGAAAATGGAAGAAGTTCAAGATGACGGTCAATCTCCCTCGGTCTGGGGCACCGTGCAAGATCTCACCTCGTGGGGCATCAATGATCATGAGGAAGGTGAGGGATCAGCCCAGAACTACACGGCAGGACCTGGTCAATGACCTGAAGAGAGCTGGGACCACAGTCTCAAAGAATACCATTAGTAACACACTACGCCGTCATGGATTAAAATCCTGCAGCGCACGCAAGGTCCCCCTGCTCAAGCCAGCGCATGTCCAGGCCCGTCTGAAGTTTGCCAATGACCATCTGGATGATCCAGAGGAGGAATGGGAGAAGGTCATGTGGTCTGATGAGACAAAAATAGAGTTTTTTGGTCTAAACTCCACTCACCGTGTTTGGAGGAAGAAGAAGGATGAGTACAACCCCAAGAACACCATCCCAACCGTGAAGCATGGAGGTGGAAACATCATTCTTTGGGGATGCTTTTCTGCATAGGGGAAGCATGTGTTGTGTAAATTCCAATTCTTTATAGTTATTGTATAATTTCCAATTCTTTATAGCTCTCTGAATAAATTCAGCTTTGTCAGAGACAAGATATCTTTGTCCTCAGCAGATAAGGGTAGGGTGTAGGCAATCTCCTACCACTCAGCAGGTTGACCGTTGACCAGTGGGATGTCACCAGAGTCAGGAGACTCCCCCAGGGGTAAAGGCTTCCTGTGTACCTCCCATTTTTCTGACTTACAACTAGACACGTATTCTGTGGCAATGTTATCTCCAAAATACAGAGAAAACAAGAAATAGCATCAGGAGTTTTGAGACCAGGTTGGTGGAAATAGAATGGGTGGAGCTGTGATAACTGTCTTATGAATAAACATTTCAAAACTTGTACATAAGCCAAAAACTTAGAGATGTACGGGAGTGGTTCCTGCGGGGAGTGGTTCCTGCAGGACACTCGGCTTCGTTGTCTTTTTGCAATAAAGTCTATCTTGCTTCTACAAACTCCAGAAGTGCCTTCGTTTTTAAGAGGAAGAGTTTTTTCTACTACACATGGAGGTGGAAACATCATTCTTTGGGGATTCTTTTCTGCAAAGGGGACAGGACGACTGCACCGTATTGAGGGGAGGATGGATGGGGCCATGTATCGCGAGATCTTGACCAACAACCTCCTTCCCTCAGTAAGAGCATTGAAGATGGGTCGTGGCTGGGTCTTCCAGCATGACACGACCCGAAACACACAGCCAGGGCAACTAAGGAGTGGCTCCGTAAGAAGCATCTCAAGGTCCTGGAGTGGCCTAGCCAGTCTCCAGACCTGAACCCAATAGAAAATCTTTGGAGGGAGCTGAAAGTCCGTATTGCCCAGCGACAGCCCCGAAACCTGAAGGATCTGGATGGAGGAGTGGGCCAAAATCCCTGCTGCAGTGTGTGCAAACCTGGTCAAGAACTACAGGAAACGTATGATCTCTGTAATTGCAAACAAAGGTTTCTGTACCAAATATTAAGTTCTGCTTTTCTGATGTATCAAATACTTATGTCATGCAATAAAATGCAAATGAATTACTTAAAAATCATACAATGTGATTTTCTGGATTTTTGTTTTAGATTCCGTCACTCACAGTTGAAGAGTACCTATGATAAAAATTACAGACTTCTACATGCTTTGTAAGTGGGAAAACCTGCAAAATCGGCAGTGTATCAAATACTTGTTCTCCCCACTGTATATACAGACCTGAATTAATAAATAGGTCCTGAGTGAATGAGTGATTAAGGACCAGAGTTACTCACGGATGGATGCATAATTGTTAAACTAGGTCCTAGCACCCCAACAGTTCCAGATCTATGTTGCCGACGGCACGGCACCCCGGTGAGGCATTAAATAGTCTAATAGCCGCCGGCAGGAAGGACCTCCTGTAGCGCTCTCTGGCACACCGTGGTGGGATCAGTCTGTGACTGAAGCTGCTCCTCTGCATCATAACCATGGCATGCAGAGGGTGGGTGACGTTGTCCATGATGGCCAGCAGTTTGGCCAGGATCCGTCTCTCCGCCACCTCCTCTAGAGTGTCAAGGCTCATCCCCAGAACAGAGCTAGCCTTCTTGATCAGCTTATTTACCCGAGAAGCATCACCGGCTTTTATGTTGGCGCCCCAGCACACCACTGCAAAAAAGATGACACTGGCCACCACAGACTGGTAGAAGGTATGCAGTAGTTTACTGCACACGTTGAAGGACCTGAGCCTCCTCAGAAAGTAGAGTCGGCTCTGGCCCTTTTTGTCTGCAGTTGTCTGTAATTAAACCCTGCGCACTAAGGACTGTATTTTAAGGGAATTACTATTATTACCCCAAATGATATCATACACACATTTAGCTATTAAAGTATCTCTTCCTGTCATTTACCTGTACAGTTTGTGTAAACATGCAAGTATTCACTTATCTGTAAATATAACTGTATACCTAACTGTACAGCTAATTTAACCATGCAAAATGTTCACTTACCTGTTCATTTACCCAGTCTGTCTATTAAGTAAACTATTATTACCCTCACTCATATCATATGCATTTTTAGCTACTGAAGTATTTCTCTGCCATCGACCTGTATAGTATAGTTAACCATCCAACATCCACCAATGTATAGTGTACATATTCAGCCAACCACTCATACTATGCAATGTCCTTTTATAGCTTTTTTTTGCACTCCAGACTTCTTGTATTTCTATACTTTTTCATACTGCCGCTCTATGTATCATGTACCGTGTATCTGTCTTTTGTGTACTTTCGTTGTGGCATTTTGCACCTGCCCTGTGTTTTTGTTGTAGCTGCTTGACAAAGAAATTTCCCCCCGGGGATCAATAAAGTATCTACCTATCTATCTATCTAGAGAGCCCCGGTGTTACCAGCCCATTCCAGCCTGTTTTCCATATGGACTCACAGGAACTTGTATGACCCAACCATTTCCACATCCATCCCCTGTATAGGGACTGCATTCAGTTGGGCCTTGGTTCTCCTGAAGTCCACCACCATCTCCTTTGTTTTGCTGATGTTGAGCTGAAGGCATTTTCTCACCCAGTAGCAGGGGATGAATGGTGTTTGAAGGCACTGGAGAAGTCAAGAAACATAACCCTCACAGTGCAACCTGCGTTGTCCAGGTGAGAGTAGGCCCTCTGCAGAAGGTAGATGATTGCATCATCCACCCCGATGTTGCGCTGGTATGCAAACTGCAGAGGGTCCAGTGATGAACACACCAGGGGTCTGAGGTGAGCGAGGACTAACCTTTCCAGGGTCTTCATGATGTGGGATGTTAGCGCTACAGGTCTGAAGACATTAAGGACAGTGAGGTGTGCCTTCTTGGGCACTGGGACGAGGCAGGATGTTTTCCACAGCACAGGGACCCTTTCTAGGCTCAGGCTCAGGTTGAAGAGATGCTGGAGTATTCCACACAGTTGGTCAGCACAGACCCTCAGCACCCTTGGACTGATGCCATCAGGGCCCGCCGCTTTCCACTGATGTAGTCTCTCCAGCTCTCTCTTCACTTGGTTGGTGGTGAAAGCCAGCCCAGGTGGGGGGGTGGGGGGAAGGGGATGTTGAGGATCAGTCCAGAGGGAGCAGGGGTGGAGGTGGGGTCGCTGATTATCTGTTGTGAGCAAAGTGGGGGTGGGACAGCTGTGAGGGTGTGTGGCCTTGGGAGCTGGAGGGGAGGTGGACAGGGCCCGTATCAAACCTGTTAAAAAATTGGTTCAGCTCATTGGCTCTGTCCTGGGTCCCCTCCGTCTGCCCACTGTTTGACTTTTTGAAGCCAGTGATATTTCTCATACCCTTCCACACCTCTCTCACCTGGCTCTGCCTCAGCTTGTCCTCCATCTTCTCCTTATACCCTCTCTTCCCCTCAGCAATCCGCAACTTCAGCTCCCTCTGGACGCATTTCAATTTGTCCCTGTCCCCCTCCTTGAAGGCCCTCTTCTTCTCATTCAGCAGGGCCTTCAGGTCGCTGGTGACCCAGGGTTTATTATTTGGAAAACAGCGTACCTTCCTGGTGGGTACAGTGTTGACTTAAACACGTTAACTCCTGAACTGGTTCAGGCTCGTCATGACAAAAAGGCGTTGAATACTTAACGACTCAAGTTTTTTTTTATTTTATTAACTTGTAAAAAAAGTCGACAAACATAATTCCACTTTGACATTATGGGGTTTTGTGTTTTAGACCAGGGACCAAATATATCATATATAGAAGTCAAAGGGTGTGAATACTTGTCTCTGTCAGGCAGCGTGAGTCAGAAGCATTCAACACAGTTCAGTTGTTCCACAGGATGGTGTGAGAGTGTTACAGGGTGGGTGGGAGTGTTACAGGATGGTGTGAGAGTGTTACAGGGTGGGTGGGTGTGTTACAGGATGGTGTGAGAGTGTTACAGGGTGGGTGGGTGTGTTACAGGATGGTGTGAGAGGGTTACAGGGTGGGTGGGAGTGTTACAGGATGGTGTGAGAGTGTTACAGGGTGGGTGGGTGTGTTACAGGATGGTGTGAGAGTGTTACAGGGTGGGTGGGTGTGTTACAGGATGGTGTGAGAGTGTTACAGGGTGGGTGGGTGTGTTACAGGATGGTGTGAGAGTGTTACAGGGTGGGTGGGTGTGTTACAGGATGGTGTGAGAGTGTTACAGGGTGGGTGGGTGTGTTACAGGATGGTGTGAGAGTGTTACAGGGTGGGTGGGTGTGTTACAGGATGGTGTGAGAGTGTTACAGGGTGGGTGGGAGTGTTACAGGGTGGGTGGGAGTGTAGGGCGGGGTTAGTGAGTGGGACATTCATTATGAAAAGATATCTCTGTTAAAATATTAATATTAAATAAATGTAAACAAATTGACGAAACATCTTGTTGAGTTGAACACCAACTACAACACCTTCATCAGGGTCTTGTGCTTCTGAGCGCTTCATAGTCCAGCTGTAAGGATCCTTATAAAGCCTTATATAGCCTCATGTAGTGTTACAGCCGTGTTGTTAATAAATAAACTACCCAGAGTTCCATCTGCGAGTCCATCTGAGTGCGCTTCACGACCTCCAACACCTGGCCAGTCTCTTGTTGTCAGGGTGTTGCCATGGTATCAGCCGGTCAACTCTGTGTGTGTGTGTGTCAGTCGATGCGGTTTCCACAGATGGTGAAGCGGTCGATCTCCAATAAGTCTTTCTTGGGGGCGGGGTTTCTATGTTTTAGCCCCTCACCTTCCTCCCCTGTTGCCGCGGAGATGTCCTTGTCGCCGTCCTCATCGTCGGGCGTGGTCAGGAAGTGATCGTCTGATTGGCTGGTGGGCAGAGTGGAGGCGGGACTCTCTGGCAGGTGGTTGGTTGGCTGACAAGTGATTGACGCTGAAGACACAGCCCCCTCTTCTATGATTGGCTCACCTTGGGGGTGGAGTTAGCAACCGTTAGCATGGAGCTTCTATTTTCTAAACTTTATTTAAACAGTTCTGAACAACATGTCAGGAAGAGAGACTAGTGCAAGCAGCAGGGAGGAGAGGAGGGGAGGGGAGAAGGATGGGAGGGGTTAGAGACAGGGAGGGGAGGGGTTAGAGACAGAGAGGGGAGGGGTTAGAGACAGGGAGGGGAGGGGTTAGGGACAGAGAGGGGAGGGGTTAGAGACAGGGAGGGGAGGGGTTAGAGACAGGGAGGGGAGGGGTTAGGGACAGAGAGGGGAGGGGTTAGAGACAGGGAGGGGAGGGGTTAGAGACAGGGAGGGGAGGGGTTAGAGACAGACAGAGACACACAGAGAGACAGAGAGGGGAGGTGTGTGTGTATTACCTGCGGAGGTGGTGTGTGTGTATTACCTGCGGGGGCGGAGGTGGTGTGTGTGTATTACCTGCGGGGGCGGAGGTGGTGTGTGTGTATTACCTGCGGGGGCGGAGGTGGTGTGTGTGTATTACCTGCGGGGGCGGAGGTGGTGTGTGTGTATTACCTGCGGGGGCGGAGGTGGTGTGTGTGTATTACCTGCGGGGGCGGAGGTGGTGTGTGTGTATTACCTGCGGGGGCGGAGGTGGTGTGTGTGTATTACCTGCGGGGGCGGAGGTGGTGTGTGTGTATTACCTGCGGGGGCGGAGGTGGTGTGTGTGTATTACCTGAGGGGGCGGAGGTGGTGTGTGTGTATTACCTGCGGGGGCGGAGGTGGTGTGTGTGTATTACCTGAGGGGGCGGAGGTGGTGTGTGTGTATTACCTGAGGGGGCGGAGGTGGTGTGTGTGTATTACCTGCGGGGGCGGAGGTGGTGTGTGTGGGTCTGTGTGTTCTAGAGTTGGAGCGGCTGGAGGCAGCAGAGGGGGGAGACTGGAACAGCTTTTCTTCCATATTGGCTTCTTTAACGAACACACACGACGTCCCCAGCAACACGATACTATTCAGTACCTTTAGAGAGATCATCCTTCACACAGACAGACAGACAGACAGACAGACAGACAGACAGACAGACAGACAGACAGACAGACAGACACACAAACACACACAGGTAAAGATGTGGTAAGGTTATGCTTCTACTTAGAACCCATCATACCACAGCTGACCAATACGGACAACAGCCATATCACCATAAATTGACCCATTTTGTTGGATCATTTTTATGCACCGTCTGATGTTTTCTCCACAAACGACGCCCTCATCTCAGTTACACTCCAGTTGTAAAGTGTTTCCATTTCCTCAATAGAGAGTTGAAACCCTTTTTATTCTCACAGGAAGCTGAGACGCTCCTCTTTTTGACATGAAGAACATCAGTTGCCTTTTCCCACAATGACATGATGAAATGTGTCTCAACAGTCGTATGCTAGCACTTATCAGAATGCATCTCTCCCTTCACTACGTGTGAGTGCTGGTCCATCCAATATGGGACATGAGTGGTTGTTTAGTCCCATGGGGCCACTAGGGGGCCTTTTAAAATGGTGTCTTACCCCAGGTACAAGAGAAGGTGTCTTACCCCAGGTACAAGAGAAGGTGTCTTACCCCAGGTACAAGAGAAGGTGTCTCACCCCAGGTACAAGAGAAGGTGTCTCACCCCAGGTACAAGAGAAGGTGTCTTACCCCAGGTACAAGAGAAGGTGTCTTACCCCAGGTACAAGAGAAGGTGTCTTACCCCAGGTACAAGAGAAGGTGTCTTACCCCAGGTACAAGAGAAGGTGTCTTACCCCAGGTAGAAGAGAAGGTGTCTTACCCCAGGTAGAAGAGAAGGTGTCTTACCCCAGGTACATGAGAAGGTGTCTTACCCCAGGTACATGAGAAGGTGTCTTACCCCAGGTACAAGAGAAGGTGTCTTACCCCAGGTACATGAGAAGGTGTCTTACCCCAGGTACAAGAGAAGGTGTCTTACCCCAGGTACAAGAGAAGGTGTCTTACCCCAGGTAGAAGAGAAGGTGTCTTACCCCAGGTACAAGAGTAGGTGTCTTACCCCAGGTACAAGAGTAGGTGTCTTACCCCAGGTAGAAGAGTAGGTGTCTTACCCCAGGTAGAAGAGTAGGTGTCTTACCCCAGGTACAAGAGAAGGTGTCTTACCCCAGGTACAAGAGAAGGTGTCTTACCCCAGGTACAAGAGAAGGTGTCTTACCCCAGGTACAAGAGAAGGTGTCTTACCCCAGGTACAAGAGAAGGTGTCTCACCCCAGGTACAAGAGAAGGTGTCTTACCCCAGGTACAAGAGAAGGTGTCTTACCCCAGGTACAAGAGAAGGTGTCTTACCCCAGGTACAAGAGAAGGCGTCTTACCCCAGGTAGAAGAGAAGGTGTCTTACCCCAGGTAGAAGAGAAGGTGTCTTACCCCAGGTAGAAGAGAAGGTGTCTTACCCCAGGTAGAAGAGAAGGTGTCTTACCCCAGGTAGAAGAGAAGGTGTCTTACCCCAGGTAGAAGAGAAGGTGTCTTACCCCAGGTAGAAGAGAAGGTGTCTTACCCCAGGTAGAAGAGAAGGTGTCTTACCCCAGGTAGAAGAGAAGGTGTCTTACCCCAGGTAGAAGAGAAGGTGTCTTACCCCAGGTACAAGAGAAGGTGTCTTACCCCAGGTACAAGAGAAGGTGTCTTACCCCAGGTAGAAGAGAAGGTGTCTTACCCCAGGTAGAAGAGAAGGTGTCTTACCCCAGGTAGAAGAGAAGGTGTCTTACCCCAGGTAGAAGAGAAGGTGTCTTACCCCAGGTACAAGAGAAGGTGTCTTACCCCAGGTAGAAGAGAAGGTGTCTTACCCCAGGTAGAAGAGAAGGTGTCTTACCCCAGGTAGAAGAGAAGGTGTCTTACCCCAGGTAGAAGAGAAGGTGTCTTACCCCAGGTAGAAGAGAAGGTGTCTTACCCCAGGTAGAAGAGAAGGTGTCTTACCCCAGGTAGAAGAGAAGGTGTCTTACCCCAGGTAGAAGAGAAGCACACACATGAAGGAGAGAGATCCCTGGATATTCACTGAACTGGTCACCACCCTGATCAACTGAAACACACCAATATCAATATCAGCCAAATCAATAATAAACCTGTCCCTCCCTCCCTCCTACCCCCCAGACCTGGGGTCAAATATGTGTATGCGAGTATTGGACTGTCCCCCTCCCCCAGTGAGTATTAGACTGTCCCCCTCCCCCAGTGAGTATTAGACTGTCCCCCTCCCCCAGTGAGTATTAGACTGTCCCCCTCCCCCAGTGAGTATTAGACTGTCCCCCTCCCCCAGTGAGTATTAGACTGTCCCCCTCCCCCAGTGAGTATTAGACTGTCCCCCTCCCCCAGTGAGTATTAGACTGTCCCCCTCCCCCAGTGAGTATTAGACTGTCCCCCTCCCCCAGTGAGTATTAGACTGTCCCCCTCCCCCAGTGAGTATTAGACTGTCCCCCTCCCCCAGTGAGTATTAGACTGTCCCCCTCCCCCAGTGAGTATTGGACTGTCCCCCTCCCCCAGTGAGTATTAGACTGTCCCCCTCCCCCAGTGAGTATTAGACTGTCCCCCTCCCCCAGTGAGTATTAGACTGTCCCCCTCCCCCAGTGAGTATTGGACTGTCCCCCTCCCCCAGTGAGTATTAGACTGTCCCCCTCCCCCAGTGAGTATTGGACTGTCCCCCTCCCCCAGTGAGTATTAGACTGTCCCCCTCCCCCAGTGAGTATTAGACTGTCCCCCTCCCCCAGTGAGTATTAGACTGTCCCCCTCCCCCAGTGAGTATTAGACTGTCCCCCTCCCCCAGTGAGTATTAGACTGTCCCCCTCCATACTATTTAGAACATACAGTTTAGTAGAAACCCCTAATCTATTTTACCTACTACTTACTAAAACTACATAGTGTGTACTAATTATACTACATACTATTTAGAACATACAGTTTAGTAGAAACCCCTAATCTATTTTACCTACTACTTACTAAAACTACATAGTGTGTACTAATTATACTACATACTATTTAGAACATACAGTTTAGTAGAAACCCCTAATCTATTTTACCTACTACTTACTAAAACTACATAGTGTGTACTAATTATACTACATACTATTTAGAACATACAGTTTAGTAGAAACACCTAATCTATTTTACCTACTACTTACTAAAACTACATACTGTGTACTAATTATACTACATACTATTTAGAACATACAGTTTAGTAGAAACCCCTAATCTATTTTACCTACTACTTACTAAAACTACATAGTGTGTACTAATTATACTACATACTATTTAGAACATACAGTTTAGTAGAATCCCCTAATCTATTTTACCTACTACTTACTAAAACTACATAGTGTGTACTAATTATACTACATACTATTTAGAACATACAGTTTAGTAGAAACCCCTAATCTATTTTACCTACTACTTACTAAAACTACATAGTGTGTACTAATTATACTATTTAGAACATACAGTTTAGTAGAAACCCCTAATCTATTTTACCTACTACTTACTAAAACTACATAGTGTGTACTAATTATACTAAATACTATTTAGAACATACAGTTTAGTAGAAACCCCTAATCTATTTTACCTACTACTTACTAAAACTACATAGTGTGTACTAATTATACTACATACTATTTAGAACATACAGTTTAGTAGAAGCCCCTAATCTATTTTACCTACTACTTACTAAAACTACATAGTGTGTACTAATTATACTATTTAGAACATACAGTTTAGTAGAAACCCCTAATCTATCTTACCTACTACTTACTAAAACTACATAGTGTGTACTAATTATACTACATACTATTTAGAACATACAGTTTAGTAGAAGCCCCTAATCTATTTTACCTACTACTTACTAAAACTACATAGTGTGTACTAATTATACTACATACTATTTAGAACATACAGTTTAGTAGAAACCCCTAATCTATTTTACCTACTACTTACTAAAACTACATAGTGTGTACTAATTATACTACATACTATTTAGAACATACAGTTTAGTAGAAACCCCTAATCTATTTTACCTACTACTTACTAAAACTACATAGTGTGTACTAATTATACTACATACTATTTAGAACATACAGTTTAGTAGAAACCCCTAATCTATTTTACCTACTACTTACTAAAACTACATAGTGTGTACTAATTATACTACATACTATTTAGAACATACAGTTTAGTAGAAACCCCTAATCTATTTTACCTACTACTTACTAAAACTACATAGTGTGTACTAATTATACTACATTCTATTTAGAACATACAGTTTAGTAGAAACCCCTAATCTATTTTACCTACTACTTACTAAAACTACATAGTGTGTACTAATTATACTACATACTATTTAGAACATACAGTTTAGTAGAAACCCCTAATCTATTTTACCTACTACTTACTAAAACTACATAGTGTGTACTAATTATACTACATACTATTTAGAACATACAGTTTAGTAGAAGCCCCTAATCTATTTTACCTACTACTTACTAAAACTACATAGTGTGTACTAATTATACTACATTCTATTTAGAACATACAGTTTAGTAGAAACCCCTAATCTATTTTACCTACTACTTACTAAAACTACATAGTGTGTACTAATTATACTACATACTATTTAGAACATACAGTTTAGTAGAAACCCCTAATCTATTTTACCTACTACTTACTAAAACTACATAGTGTGTACTAATTATACTACATACTATTTAGAACATACAGTTTAGTAGAAGCCCCTAATCTATTTTACCTACTACTTACTAAAACTACATAGTGTGTACTAATTATACTACATACTATTTAGAACATACAGTTTAGTAGAAACCCCTAATCTATCTTACCTACTACTTACTAAAACTACATAGTGTGTACTAATTATACTACATACTATTTAGAACATACAGTTTAGTAGAAACCCCTAATCTATTTTACCTACTACTTACTAAAACTACATAGTGTGTACTAATTATACTACATACTATTTAGAACATACAGTTTAGTAGAAACCCCTAATCTATTTTACCCCCCCCCACCAGTCTCTTACCAGCAGAGCTAAAGGCAGTGGTATGAAGCCCATTCTCCGGGAGACTGAGTCACTGTAGTCTGTATAGGCCTGGTAACCGACAACACCACATGGATAATGACCCGTCAATAACAACTAACCAATACAATCAACTTATCATCAATATATCATCATTTTAAATCTCACGTTTTTCTGTCTGCTGCTGACGAGGTCGAACGCCAGGCTGGCGCGGTACTCCCCGTACACCTGGTGACATAGTTAGATGTGGTATACAGATTAACTATAATATATTGGTACCTGGTGACATAGTTAGATGTGGTATACAGATTAACTATAATATATTGGTACACCTGGTGACATAGTTAGATGTGGTATACAGATTAACTATAATATATTGGTACCTGGTGACATAGTTAGATGTGGTATACAGATTAACTATAATATATTGGTACCTGATGACATAGTTAGATGTGGTATACAGATTAACTATAATATATTGGTACCTGATGACATAGTTAGATGTGGTATACAGATTAACTATAATATATTGGTACCTGATGACATGGTTAGATGTGGTATACAGATTAACTATAATATATTGGTACCTGATGACATAGTTAGATGTGGTATACAGATTAACTATAATATATTGGTACCTGATGACATAGTTAGATGTGGTATACAGATTAACTATAATATATTGGTACCTGATGACATAGTTAGATGTGGTATACAGATTAACTATAATATATTGGTACCTGGTGACATAGTTAGATGTGGTATACAGATTAACTATAATATATTGGTACCTGGTGACATAGTTAGATGTGGTATACAGATTAACTATAATATATTGGTACCTGATGACATAGTTAGATGTGGTATACAGATTAACTATAATATATTGGTACCTGATGACATAGTTAGATGTGGTATACAGATTAACTATAATATATTGGTACCTGATGACATAGTTAGATGTGGTATACAGATTAACTATAATATATTGGTACCTGGTGACATAGTTAGATGTGGTATACAGATTAACTATAATGTATTGGTACCTGATGACATAGTTAGATGTGGTATACAGATTAACTATAATATATTGGTACCTGATGACATAGTTAGATGTGGTATACAGATTAACTATAATATATTGGTACCTGATGACATAGTTAGATGTGGTATACAGATTAACTATAATATATTGGTACCTGATGACATAGTTAGATGTGGTATACAGATTAACTATAATATATTGGTACCTGATGACATAGTTAGATGTGGTATACAGATTAACTATAATATATTGGTACCTGATGACATAGTTAGATGTGGTATACAGATTAACTATAATATATTGGTACCTGATGACATAGTTAGATGTGGTATACAGATTAACTATAATATATTGGTACCTGATGACATAGTTAGATGTGGTATACAGATTAACTATAATATATTGGTACATGATGACATAGTTAGATGTGGTATACAGATTAACTATAATATATTGGTACCTGATGACATAGTTAGATGTGGTATACAGATTAACTATAATATATTGGTACCTGATGACATAGTTAGGTGTGGTATACAGATTAACTATAATATATTGGTACCTGGTGACATAGTTAGATGTGGTATACAGATTAACTATAATATATTGGTACCTGATGACATAGTTAGATGTGGTATACAGATTAACTATAATATATTGGTACCTGATGACATAGTTAGATGTGGTATACAGATTAACTATAATATATTGGTACCTGATGACATAGTTAGATGTGGTATACAGACTAACTATAATATATTGGTACCTGATGACATAGTTAGATGTGGTATACAGATTAACTATAATATATTGGTACCTGATGACATAGTTAGATGTGGTATACAGATTAACTATAATATATTGGTACCTGATGACATAGTTAGATGTGGTATACAGATTAACTATAATATATTGGTACCTGGTGACATAGTTAGATGTGGTATACAGATTAACTATAATATATTGGTACCTGGTGACATAGTTAGATGTGGTATACAGATTAACTATAATATATTGGTACACCTGGTGACATAGTTAGATGTGGTATACAGATTAACTATAATATATTGGTACCTGGTGACATAGTTAGATGTGGTATACAGATTAACTATAATATATTGGTACCTGGTGACATAGTTAGATGTGGTATACAGATTAACTATAATATATTGGTACCTGATGACATAGTTAGATGTGGTATACAGATTAACTATAATATATTGGTACCTGGTGACATAGTTAGATGTGGTATACAGATTAACTATAATATATTGGTACCTGATGACATAGTTAGATGTGGTATACAGATTAACTATAATATATTGGTACCTGATGACATAGTTAGATGTGGTATACAGATTAACTATAATATATTGGTACCTGATGACATAGTTAGATGTGGTATACAGATTAACTATAATATATTGGTACCTGATGACATAGTTAGATGTGGTATACAGATTAACTATAATATATTGGTACCTGGTGACATAGTTAGATGTGGTATACAGATTAACTATAATATATTGGTACCTGGTGACATAGTTAGATGTGGTATACAGATTAACTATAATATATTGGTACCTGATGACATAGTTAGATGTGGTATACAGATTAACTATAATATATTGGTACCTGATGACATAGTTAGATGTGGTATACAGATTAACTATAATATATTGGTACCTGATGACATAGTTAGATGTGGTATACAGATTAACTATAATATATTGGTACCTGATGACATAGTTAGATGTGGTATACAGATTAACTATAATATATTGGTACCTGATGACATAGTTAGATGTGGTATACAGATTAACTATAATATATTGGTACCTGATGACATAGTTAGATGTGGTATACAGACTAACTATAATATATTGGTACCTGATGACATAGTTAGATGTGGTATACAGATTAACTATAATATATTGGTACCTGATGACATAGTTAGATGTGGTATACAGATTAACTATAATATATTGGTACCTGGTGACATAGTTAGATGTGGTATACAGATTAACTATAATATATTGGTACCTGATGACATAGTTAGATGTGGTATACAGATTAACTATAATATATTGGTACCTGATGACATAGTTAGATGTGGTATACAGATTAACTATAATATATTGGTACCTGATGACATAGTTAGATGTGGTATACAGATTAACTATAATATATTGGTACCTGATGACATAGTTAGATGTGGTATACAGATTAACTATAATATATTGGTACCTGATGACATAGTTAGATGTGGTATACAGATTAACTATAATATATTGGTACCTGATGACATAGTTAGATGTGGTATACAGATTAACTATAATATATTGGTACCTGGTGACATAGTTAGATGTGGTATACAGATTAAATATAATATATTGGTACCTGATGACATAGTTAGATGTGGTATACAGATTAACTATAATATATTGGTACCTGGTGACATAGTTAGATGTGGTATACAGATTAACTATAATATATTGGTACCTGATGACATAGTTAGATGTGGTATACAGATTAACTATAATATATTGGTACCTGATGACATAGTTAGATGTGGTATACAGATTAACTATAATATATTGGTACCTGGTGACATAGTTAGATGTGGTATACAGATTAACTATAATATATTGGTACCTGATGACATAGTTAGATGTGGTATACAGATTAACTATAATATATTGGTACCTGATGACATAGTTAGATGTGGTATACAGATTAACTATAATATATTGGTACCTGATGACATAGTTAGATGTGGTATACAGACTAACTATAATATATTGGTACCTGATGACATAGTTAGATGTGGTATACAGATTAACTATAATATATTGGTACCTGGTGACATAGTTAGATGTGGTATACAGATTAACTATAATATATTGGTACCTGATGACACAGTTAGATGTGGTATACAGATTAACTATAATATATTGGTACCTGATGACACAGTTAGATGTGGTATACAGATTAACTATAATATATTGGTACCTGGTGACATAGTTAGATGTGGTATACAGATTAACTATAATATATTGGTACCTGGTGACATAGTTAGATGTGGTATACAGATTAACTATAATATATTGGTACCTGATGACATAGTTAGATGTGGTATACAGATTAACTATAATATATTGGTACCTGATGACATAGTTAGATGTGGTATTCAGATTAACTATAATATATTGGTACCTGATGACATAGTTAGATGTGGTATACAGATTAACTATAATATATTGGTACCTGATGACATAGTTAGATGTGGTATACAGATTAACTATAATATATTGGTACCTGATGACATAGTTAGATGTGGTATACAGATTAACTATAATATATTGGTACCTGGTGACATAGTTAGATGTGGTATACAGATTAACTATAATATATTGGTACCTGATGACATAGTTAGATGTGGTATACAGATTAACTATAATATATTGGTACCTGATGACATAGTTAGATGTGGTATACAGATTAACTATAATATATTGGTACCTGATGACATAGTTAGATGTGGTATACAGATTAACTATAATATATTGGTACCTGATGACATAGTTAGATGTGGTACTATTCCTCCGCCACCAATTTAAGGCTTTAAGAAGTAGTGAACGAGTGTACACTTCAGGAGAAAGGAAATATTATTGTGACACACCCCAGGAGAGGAGAGACACACACCCCCCCCCCTCTCTCTTACGTCTGCAGTGATGTCGTTAAACTTGGTGATGAAGGCGTGCTTGACGACATCCACGGTAACCTCAGACGCTATCACCATGACGACATCAGGAAACAGCACCCACAGGTGGTCTGTCATTAAAAATCAATCATATTAACAGATCAGTATGTTATCAATGCATCACTAATGAATCCTAATAAAGTACCAGGATATTATTACTATAATAATGAGGGTCCTCAGGTCCTCCAGGAGAGTTTAGGAGAGGACAGATACGGGGACGTATCAGGCAGGCAGGCAGGCAGACAGGCAGGCAGGCAGACAGACAGACAGGCAGGCAGGCAGGCACACAGACAGACAGACAGACAGACAGACAGACAGACAGACAGACAGACAGACAGACAGACAGACAGTTACCAGGGTTCCATGAGAACTGTTCCATGTTTCGTAGACAGACAATGAGTAACAGAATATAGTTAGTGAACCTCTCCTTTATATCTGTGGAGAGAGAGAGAGGGAGGGGGAGAGGGGAGGAAAGGAGAGTGAGAGAGGAGGGGGGGAGATAGAGGGAGGGGAGAGAGACAGGGAGAGGAGAGAGAGGGGAGAGATAGAGGGAGGGGAGAGAGAGAGGGAGGGGAGAGAGAGAGGGAGAGAGAGGGGAGAGATAGAGGGAGGGGAGAGAGAGAGGGAGGGGAGAGAGAGAGGGAGAGAGAGGGGAGAGATAGAGGGAGGGGAGAGAGACAGGGAGAGGGGAGAGATAGAGGGAGGGGAGAGAGAGAGGGAGGGGAGAGAGAGAGGGAGAGAGAGGGGAGAGATAGAGGGAGGGGAGAGAGAGAGAGATAGGGGAGAGATAGAGGGAGGGGAGAGAGAGGGGGAGGGGAGAGAGAGAGGGAGAGAGAGGGGAGAGATAGAGGGAGGGGAGAGAGAGAGGGAGGGGAGAGAGAGAGGGAGGGGAGAGAGAGAGAGGGGAGAGATAGAGGGAGGGGAGAGAGAGAGAGGGGAGAGATAGAGGGAGGGGAGAGAGAGAGGGAGGGGAGAGAGAGAGGGAGGGGAGAGAGAGAGGGAGAGAGAGGGGAGAGATAGAGGGAGGGGAGAGAGAGAGGGAGGGGAGAGAGAGAGGGAGAGAGAGGGGAGAGATAGAGGGAGGAGAGAGAGAGAGAGAGGGGAGAGATAGAGGGAGGGGAGAGAGAGAGGGAGGGGAGAGAGAGAGGGAGAGAGAGGGGAGAGATAGAGGGAGGGGAGAGAGAGAGGGAGGGGAGAGAGAGAGGGAGAGAGAGGGGAGAGATAGAGGGAGGAGAGAGAGAGAGAGAGAGAGAGAGACTGCAGGATTAATGTTACATTTAACTCCACAATCCAGATGGAATAAACATGTTTTAATGGAAGAATATGAAGGTCAGGGGTCAGGGGTTAGAGAGGTCAGGGGTTAGAGAGGTCAGGGGTTAGAGAGGTCAGGGGTTAGAGGGGCCAGGGGTTAGAGAGGCCAGGGGTTAGAGAGGTCAGGGGTTAGAGGGGCCAGGGGTTAGAGGGGCCAGGGGTTAGAGGGGCCAGGGGTTAGAGGGGCCAGGGGTTATAGAGGTCAGGGGTTAGAGAGGCCAGGGGTTAGAGAGGTCAGGGGTTAGAGAGGTCAGGGGTTATAGAGGTCAGGGGTTAGAGGGGCCAGGGGTTAGAGGGGCCAGGGGTTAGAGGGGCCAGGGGTTAGAGAGGTCAGGGGTTAGAGGGGCCAGGGGTTAGAGGGGCCAGGGGTTAGAGGGGCCAGGGGTTAGAGGGGCCAGGGGTTAGAGGGGCCAGGGGTTAGAGGGGCCAGGGGTTATAGAGGTCAGGGGTTAGAGAGGCCAGGGGTTAGAGAGGCCAGGGGTTAGAGAGGCCAGGGGTTAGAGAGGCCAGGGGTTAGAGAGGCCAGGGGTTAGAGAGGTCAGGGGTTAGAGAGGTCAGGGGTTAGAGAGGCCAGGGGTTAGAGAGGCCAGGGGTTAGAGAGGTCAGGGGTTAGAGAGGTCAGGGGTTAGAGAGGTCAGGGGTTAGAGAGGTCAGGGGTTAGAGAGGTCAGGGGTTAGAGAGGCCAGGGGTTAGAGAGGTCAGGGGTTAGAGAGGTCAGGGGTTAGAGAGGTCAGGGGTTAGAGAGGTCAGGGGTTAGAGGTCAGGGGTTAGAGAGGCCAGGGGTTAGAGAGGTCAGGGGTTAGGTGTACTCACCACTGTTAGACATCTGAAAGAGGTTGTTCTTCTCAAACTTTTTAAACACACTTCCTTTGATCTCCACAAACTAAAGAGAAACAACAGTCTCAGTGTGTCTCTCAGTGTGTGTGTCTCAGTGTGTGTGTCTCAGTGTGTGTGTCTCAGTGTGTGTGTCTCAGTGTGTGTGTCTCAGTGTGTGTGTCTCAGTGTGTGTGTCTCAGTGTGTGTGTCTCAGTGTGTGTGTCTCAGTGTGTGTGTCTCAGTGTGTCTCAGTGTGTCTCAGTGTGTCTCAGTGTGTGTGTCTCAGTGTGTGTGTCTCAGTGTGTGTGTCTCAGTGTGTGTGTCTCAGTGTGTGTGTCTCAGTGTGTCTCAGT
>JAKYLM010000070.1:160000-167500 GCA_023634145.1 Thymallus thymallus
ATGCTGGGGGAGAACCACCTGGTATATGCGAGGTCTCAGTGAACTACAGTAGTCGGTCTATGCTGGGGGAGAACCACCTGGTATATGCGAGGTCTCAGTGAACTACAGTAGTCGGTCTATGCTGGGGGAGAACCACCTGGTATATGCGAGGTCTCAGTGAACTACAGTAGTCGGTCTATGCTGGGGGAGAACCACCTGGTATATGCGAGGTCTCAGTGAACTACAGTAGTCGGTCTATGCTGGGGGAGAACCACCTGGTATATGCGAGGTCTCAGTGAACTACAGTAGTCGGTCTATGCTGGGGGAGAACCACCTGGTATATGCGAGGTCTCAGTGAACTACAGTAGTCGGTCTATGCTGGGGGAGAACCACCTGGTATATGCGAGGTCTCAGTGAACTACAGTAGTCGGTCTATGCTGGGGGAGAACCACCTGGTATATGCGAGGTCTCAGTGAACTACAGTAGTCGTCTATGCTGGGGGAGAACCACCTGGTATATGCGAGGTCTCAGTGAACTACAGTAGTCGGTCTATGCTGGGGGAGAACCACCTGGTATATGCGAGGTCTCAGTGAACTACAGTAGTCGTCTATGCTGGGGGAGAACCACCTGGTATATGCGAGGTCTCAGTGAACTACAGTAGTCGGTCTATGCTGGGGGAGAACCACCTGGTATATGCGAGGTCTCAGTGAACTACAGTAGTCGGTCTATGCTGGGGGAGAACCACCTGGTATATGCGAGGTCTCAGTGAACTACAGTAGTCGTCTATGCTGGGGGAGAACCACCTGGTATATGCGAGGTCTCAGTGAACTACAGTAGTCGTCTATGCTGGGGGAGAACCACCTGGTATATGCGAGGTCTCAGTGAACTACAGTAGTCGGTCTATGCTGGGGGAGAACCACCTGGTATATGCGAGGTCTCAGTGAACTACAGTAGTCAGTCTATGCTGGGGGAGAACCACCTGGTATATGCGAGGTCTCAGTGAACTACAGTAGTCGGTCTATGCTGGGGGAGAACCACCTGGTATATGCGAGGTCTCAGTGAACTACAGTAGTCGTCTATGCTGGGGGAGAACCACCTGGTATATGCGAGGTCTCAGTGAACTACAGTAGTCGGTCTATGCTGGGGGAGAACCACCTGGTATATGCGAGGTCTCAGTGAACTACAGTAGTCGGTCTATGCTGGGGGAGAACCACCTGGTATATGCGAGGTCTCAGTGAACTACAGTAGTCGGTCTATGCTGGGGGAGAACCACCTGGTATATGCGAGGTCTCAGTGAACTACAGTAGTCGGTCTATGCTGGGGGAGAACCACCTGGTATATGCGAGGTCTCAGTGAACTACAGTAGTCGGTCTATGCTGGGGGAGAACCACCTGGTATATGCGAGGTCTCAGTGAACTACAGTAGTCGTCTATGCTGGGGGAAAACCACCTGGTATATGCGAGGTCTCAGTGAACTACAGTAGTCGTCTATGCTGGGGGAGAACCACCTGGTATATGCGAGGTCTCAGTGAACTACAGTAGTCGTCTATGCTGGGGGAGAACCACCTGGTATATGCGAGGTCTCAGTGAACTACAGTAGTCGTCTATGCTGGGGGAGAACCACCTGGTATATGCGAGGTCTCAGTGAACTACAGTAGTCGTCTATGCTGGGGGAGAACCACCTGGTATATGCGAGGTCTCAGTGAACTACAGTAGTCGGTCTATGCTGGGGGAGAACCACCTGGTATATGCGAGGTCTCAGTGAACTACAGTAGTCGTCTATGCTGGGGGAGAACCACCTGGTATATGCGAGGTCTCAGTGAACTACAGTAGTCGGTCTATGCTGGGGGAAAACCACCTGGCAGTTATTCCTTCAAGGAAATTCACTTCAATTTGATTAAACTGTAGTTTACTACAGTGTCTGTAAAGAAATATTGATAACGGAAAGAAGTGGACGGAGCTCAACCAACGTGAGTCGTTGCAATAAAAACATCTTATCATCCTTGAAAACGAAACAACAAGCAAATACCATGGTGATGGTCTCCTAAAAGGTAAGTTATATCCTATATGCTAATAGTCTCCTAAAAGGTAGGTTATATCCTATATGCTAATAGTCTCCTAAAAGGTAGGTTATATCCTATATGCTAATAGTCTCCTAAAAGGTAAGTTATATCCTATATGCTAATAGTCTCCTAAAAGGTAGGTTATATCCTATATGCTAATAGTCTCCTAAAAGGTAAGTTATATCCTATATGCTAATAGTCTCCTAAAAGGTAGGTTATATCCTATATGCTAATAGTCTCCTAAAAGGTAAGTTATATCCTATATGCTAATAGTCTCCTAAAAGGTAGGTTATATCCTATATGCTAATAGTCTCCTAAAAGGTAGGTTATATCCTATATGCTAATAGTCTCCTAAAAGGTAGGTTATATCCTATATGCTAATAGTCTCCTAAAAGGTAGGTTATATCCTATATGCTAATAGTCTCCTAAAAGGTAAGTTATATCCTATATGCTAATAGTCTCCTAAAAGGTAGGTTATATCCTATATGCTAATAGTCTCCTAAAAGGTAGGTTATATCCTATATGCTAATAGTCTCCTAAAAGGTAAGTTATATCCTATATGCTAATAGTCTCCTAAAAGGTAGGTTATATCCTATATGCTAATAGTCTCCTAAAAGGTAGGTTATATCCTATATGCTAATAGTCTCCTAAAAGGTAGGTTAAATCCTATATGCTAATAGTCTCCTAAAAGGTAGGTTATATCCTATATGCTAATAGTCTCCTAAAAGGTAAGTTATATCCTATATGCTAATAGTCTCCTAAAAGGTAGGTTATATCCTATATGCTAATAGTCTCCTAAAAGGTAAGTTATATCCTATATGCTAATAGTCTCCTAAAAGGTAAGTTATATCCTATATGCTAATAGTCTCCTAAAAGGTAAGTTATATCCTATATGCTAATAGTCTCCTAAAAGGTAGGTTATATCCTATATGCTAATAGTCTCCTAAAAGGTAAGTTATATCCTATATGCTAATAGTCTCCTAAAAGGTAGGTTATATCCTATATGCTAATAGTCTCCTAAAAGGTAGGTTATATCCTATATGCTAATAGTCTCCTAAAAGGTAGGTTATATCCTATATGCTAATAGTCTCCTAAAAGGTAGGTTATATACTATATGCTAATAGTCTCCTAAAAGGTAGGTTATATCCTATATGCTAATAGTCTCCTAAAAGGTAGGTTATATACTATATGCTAATAGTCTCCTAAAAGGTAAGTTATATCCTATATGCTAATAGTCTCCTAAAAGGTAAGTTATATCCTATATGCTAATAGTCTCCTAAAAGGTAGGTTATATCCTATATGCTAATAGTCTCCTAAAAGGTAGGTTATATCCTATATGCTAATAGTCTCCTAAAAGGTAGGTTATATCCTATATGCTAATAGTCTCCTAAAAGGTAAGTTATATCCTATATGCTAATAGTCTCCTAAAAGGTAGGTTATATCCTATATGCTAATAGTCTCCTAAAAGGTAGGTTATATCCTATATGCTAATAGTCTCCTAAAAGGTAAGTTATATCCTATATGCTAATAGTCTCCTAAAAGGTAGGTTATATCCTATATGCTAATAGTCTCCTAAAAGGTAGGTTATATCCTATATGCTAATAGTCTCCTAAAAGGTAGGTTATATCCTATATGCTAATAGTCTCCTAAAAGGTAGGTTATATCCTATATGCTAATAGTCTCCTAAAAGGTAAGTTATATCCTATATGCTAATAGTCTCCTAAAAGGTAGGTTATATCCTATATGCTAATAGTCTCCTAAAAGGTAAGTTATATCCTATATGCTAATAGTCTCCTAAAAGGTAAGTTATATCCTATATGCTAATAGTCTCCTAAAAGGTAAGTTATATCCTATATGCTAATAGTCTCCTAAAAGGTAGGTTATATCCTATATGCTAATAGTCTCCTAAAAGGTAGGTTATATCCTATATGCTAATAGTCTCCTAAAAGGTAAGTTATATCCTATATGCTAATAGTCTCCTAAAAGGTAGGTTATATCCTATATGCTAATAGTCTCCTAAAAGGTAGGTTATATCCTATATGCTAATAGTCTCCTAAAAGGTAAGTTATATCCTATATGCTAATAGTCTCCTAAAAGGTAAGTTATATCCTATATGCTAATAGTCTCCTAAAAGGTAGGTTATATCCTATATGCTAATAGTCTCCTAAAAGGTAAGTTATATCCTATATGCTAATAGTCTCCTAAAAGGTAGGTTATATCCTATATGCTAATAGTCTCCTAAAAGGTAAGTTATATCCTATATGCTAATAGTCTCCTAAAAGGTAAGTTATATCCTATATGCTAATAGTCTCCTAAAAGGTAGGTTATATCCTATATGCTAATAGTCTCCTAAAAGGTAAGTTATATCCTATATGCTAATAGTCTCCTAAAAGGTAAGTTATATCCTATATGCTAATAGTCTCCTAAAAGGTAGGTTATATCCTATATGCTAATAGTCTCCTAAAAGGTAAGTTATATCCTATATGCTAATAGTCTCCTAAAAGGTAGGTTATATCCTATATGCTAATAGTCTCCTAAAAGGTAGGTTATATCCTATATGCTAATAGTCTCCTAAAAGGTAAGTTATATCCTATATGCTAATAGTCTCCTAAAAGGTAAGTTATATCCTATATGCTAATAGTCTCCTAAAAGGTAGGTTATATCCTATATGCTAATAGTCTCCTAAAAGGTAGGTTATATCCTATATGCTAATAGTCTCCTAAAAGGTAAGTTATATCCTATATGCTAATAGTCTCCTAAAAGGTAAGTTATATCCTATATGCTAATAGTCTCCTAAAAGGTAGGTTATATCCTATATGCTAATAGTCTCCTAAAAGGTAGGTTATATCCTATATGCTAATAGTCTCCTAAAAGGTAGGTTATATCCTATATGCTAATAGTCTCCTAAAAGGTAGGTTATATCCTATATGCTAATAGTCTCCTAAAAGGTAGGTTATATCCTATATGCTAATAGTCTCCTAAAAGGTAAGTTATATCCTATATGCTAATAGTCTCCTAAAAGGTAAGTTATATCCTATATGCTAATAGTCTCCTAAAAGGTAGGTTATATACTATATGCTAATAGTCTCCTAAAAGGTAAGTTATATCCTATATGCTAATAGTCTCCTAAAAGGTAGGTTATATCCTATATGCTAATAGTCTCCTAAAAGGTAGGTTATATCCTATATGCTAATAGTCTCCTAAAAGGTAGGTTATATCCTATATGCTAATAGTCTCCTAAAAGGTAGGTTATATACTATATGCTAATAGTCTCCTAAAAGGTAGGTTATATACTATATGCTAATAGTCTCCTAAAAGGTAGGTTATATCCTATATGCTAATAGTCTCCTAAAAGGTAGGTTATATCCTATATGCTAATAGTCTCCTAAAAGGTAGGCTATATCAGGTGATACATAATGCGTAATCTCAGTGTGTGTGTTACCTCCAGCATGTTGTAGATGATATATAGTTTGATGACAGACTGTCCTCTGATCAGGTGATACATCATGCTGTAATCCACGTAGCTCATCATAACGTAACACAACACCATGATGAAACCCTTCAACACATCGCAGACCTGGGCTGGCTGGAGGAGGGGAGACCCACTGTAGAGAGAGAGAGAGAGATGACAGAGATAGAGGTTAATATCCTGACCTAGTGAGATATACATGATATAACAGAACTAGTGGATATATGGAGGCTTTAATATCCTGACCTAGTCAGATATACATGATATAACAGAACTAGTGGATATACGGAGGCTTTAATATCCTGACCTAGATAGATAGATAGATAGATAGGTACTTTATTGATCCCCCGGGGGGGAAATTTCCTAAAAGTGAGATATACATGATATAACAGAACTAGTGGATATACGGAGGGATATGGCTCTGAATATATACAGCAACTCCTCCCCCATAAGCATGTCTGTCTCTTCTATAGATGTTATATCCTTGTATTGAATATATACAGCAACTCCTCCCCCATAAGCATGTCTGTCTCTTCTATAGATGTTATATCCTTGTATTGAATATATACAGCAACTCCTCCCCCATAAGCATGTCTGTCTCTTCTATAGATGTTATATCCTTGTATTGAATATATACAGCAACTCCTCCCCCATAAGCATGTCTGTCTCTTCTATAGATGTTATATCATTGTATTGAATATATACAGCAACTCCTCCCCCATAAGCATGTCTGTCTCTTCTATAGATGTTATATCCTTGTATTGAATATATACAGCAACTCCTCCTCCATAAGCATGTCTGTCCCTTCTATAGATGTTATATCCTTGTATTGCTAGTCTCAGAAATGGCTAATATATTAATGTTATCTGATGTGAGCAAGTTATTGATTTCATTAACCTTATTTTCCAAGGCTACCATCCTGTTGACTACCATCAATACAACACTATAGGGTATAACTCCCTCTACTGGTGGACTGTAGTATTACAGCCTGTTGACTACCATCAATACAACACTATAGGGTATAACCCCCTCTACTGGTGGACTGTAGTATTACAGCCTGTTGACTACCATCAATACAACACTATAGGGTATAACCCCCTCTACTGGTGGACTGTAGTATTACAGCCTGTTGACTACCATCAATACAACACTATAGGGTATAACTCTACTGGTGGACTGTAGTATTACAGCCTGTTGACTACCATCAATACAACACTATAGGGTATGACTCTACTGGTGGTCTGTAGTATTACAGCCTGTTGACTACCATCAATACAACACTATAGGGTATAACTCCCTCTACTGGTGGACTGTAGTATTACAGCCTGTTGACTACCATCAATACAACACTATAGGGTATAACTCCATCTACTGGTGGACTGTAGTATTACAGCCTGTTGACTACCATCAATACAACACTATAGGGTATAACTCTACTGGTGGACTGTAGTATTACAGCCTGTTGACTACCATCAATACAACACTATAGGGTATAACTCTACTGGTGGTCTGTAGTATTACAGCCTGTTGACTACCATCAATACAACACTATAGGGTATAGCTCCCTCTACTGGTGGACTGTAGTATTACAGCCTGTTGACTACCATCAATACAACACTATAGGGTATAACCCCCCCCTACTGGTGGACTGTAGTATTACAGCCTGTTGACTACCATCAATACAACACTATAGGGTATAACTCTACTGGTGGACTGTAGTATTACAGCCTGTTGACTACCATCAATACAACACTATAGGGTATAACCCCCTCTACTGGTGGTCTGTAGTATTACAGCCTGTTGACTACCATCAATACAACACTATAGGGTATAACTCCCTCTACTGGTGGACTGTAGTATTACAGCCTGTTGACTACCATCAATACAACACTATAGGGTATAACTCTACTGGTGGACTGTAGTATTACAGCCTGTTGACTACCATCAATACAACACTATAGGGTATAACTCTACTGGTGGTCTGTAGTAT
>JAKYLM010000070.1:170000-222500 GCA_023634145.1 Thymallus thymallus
TACTACGACTACTACTACTACTACTAGGACTACTACTACTACTAGGACTACTAGGACTACTACTACGACTACTACTACTAGGACTACTACTACTAGGACTACTACTACTACTACTACTACTACTACTACTAGGACTACTACTACTACTAGGACTACTACTACTAGGACTACTACGACTACTACTACTACTAGGACTACTAGGACTACTACGACTACTACTACTAGGACTACTACTACTACTACTAGGACTACTACTACTACTAGGACTACTACTACTACTAGTACGACTACTACTACTACTACTAGGACTACTACGACTACTACAACTACGACTACTAGGACTACTAGGACTACTAGGACTACTAGGACTACTACTACTACTACCACTACTACTACTACTAGGACTACTACGACTACTACTACTACTACTAGGACTACTACTACTACTACTACTACTAGGACTACTACTACTACTAGGACTAGGACTACTACTACTACTACTAGGACTACTACTACGACTACTACTACTACAACTACTAGGACTACTACTACTACTAGGACTACTACTACTACTACTACTACTACTACTACTACTAGGACTACCACTACTACTAGGACTACTACTACGACAACGACTACTACTACTACTACGACTACTACTACTACTACTACTACTACTAGGACTACTACTACTACTACTACTACTACTACTACTACTACTACTACTAGGACTACTACTACTACTACTACTACTAGGACTACTACTACTACTACTACTAGGACTACTACTACGACAACGACTACTACTACGACTACTACTACTACTACTACTACTAGGACTACTACTACTAGGACTACTACTACTACTACTACTACTAGGACTACTACTACTACTACTACTACTACTACTACTACTACTACTACTACTACTACTACTACTAGGACTACTACTACTACTAGGACTACTACTACTACTACTACTACTACTACTACTACTACTACTACTACTACTACTACTACTACTACTAGGACTACTACTACTACTAGGACTACTACTACTACTACTACTAGGACTAGGGTTAGCTGACTGTGTGACGTTGCACTGCCCTGTGTAACTAACTGAAATCCGTCATTACGTTAGTATTTAATAAAAACGTCATTTAACGTGACGGCGTAGCGCCAGTCCGACTCAACAACTCCATCGCGGAACCGTAGTCGGCTAACTAGGTGGCTGTGTTTGTTTGTGGACCGGGCTTTGTTCACACTCACCAGAACCAGTACCTGGGCTTGAAACGAGATCAGAGCACCCGTCTCCTCAAGCATATGACTAGGTGCTGGTTCTGTACTCACCAGACAGGCTCCGTTTCTTGTCCTTTTGGACTTTCTTCTTGTCGTAAAACCCCAGCTCCTCCGTCACCTCGGAGGGTTCCTTCGACCCCCGGCTCTCCCTGCCTCCCTCCACCCGGCTCTCCCTGCCTCCCTCCACCCGGCTCTCCCTGCCTCCCTCCACCCGGCTCTCCCTGTCATCTATCTCCGGTTCGATCTCTTCTCCCTGCGCCGTTGTTAAGGAGTCCGCCATCTTGTTCCACGGCTCGGCTGGCAGACAGCGCGTCACGCTGACGTCAGTTCAGTAGCGTGGCTCCGTCAGCACGTAACGTAGCGTCAGAAACACCAATATACATATACTGTAGGTACTGTATATGTGAAGTAAGAACCATAGAGAATGATAGAGGCCTCTAGTAGCCAAAAGCATGGGCAGCGCCATTGAGGGCTTCCACCATGCTTCCGCCATTTTAAAGTAGTCAAAGCAGTCAACTGGGTGGGGATTCCTATCGGTTGTGGCAGCGGTCTAAGGCACTGCGTCTCAGTGCTAGAGGCGTCACTGTAGACCCTGGTTTGGTTAGGGGAGGCCGCGGTAGGCCGTCATTGTAAATAAGAATTTGTTCTTAACTGACTTGCCTAGTTTAAAAAAATCATGTCATTGTGGGGTATTGTGTGCAGATTGATGAGGGGGAAAAATGATTTAATACATTTTAGAATTTGTGTTTAGTGTTTAAGTTTAGCGGAGTCACTGACAAGAGGAGCCCCTACAGCCGTGGGAGCAGGAGTACAGAGAGGAGTCGGAGGAAGACGACGATGTGCTGCTGTTCCCTCAATGGGGATTGGCGCTGGAGAGAGAACGACAGGAACAGTCGTACTCCAGCGCCAGTTCCCAGTCCGGTGCCTCCAGCGCCGGTCCAGAGTCGGAGAAGGAGGAGACCGACTCATCGCACCACACCATCGGTGCGCATCAACAGCCCGGTACGGCCCGCGCCTGCTCCGCGCACCAGCCCAATGGTGCATGTCCCCAGCCCGGTACGGCCCGTGCCTGCTCCTCGCACCAGACCAGTGGTGCGTTCCCCCAGCCCGATACGGCCCATGCCTGCTCCTCGCACCAGACCAGTGGTGCGTTTCCCCAGCCCGGTACGGCCCGTGCCTGCTCCACGCACGGAGCATCCAGCGACGGTCGACAGCCCAGAGCCTCCAGCGACGGCCGACAGCCCGGAGCTTTCAGCCACGGTCTACAGCCCGGCGCCTTCAACGAGGGATGGGGATGGAGAAGGGTCCGGAAGTCTGCTCCGCTCCAGTGCAGGGATAGTCCGCTCCACCGGTGTCTGGTCTGGGTCCGACTGTCGACTCCGCTCCAGTGATGGAGCAATCCGCTCCACCGATGCCTAGTCCAGTTCCAGTCATCTGCTCCGCTCCAGTGAGGGAGTAGTCCGCTCCACCGGTGCCCCAGTCCGGGACCGAAGATCTACTCCACCCCCATGCCAGAGCAGTCCGCTCCACCGGTCAGCTACTCCACTCCAGAATCATCGCGCCGGGGTCCGGACCGGACCGGGCGTGCAACGGGGAGGCAGGAAGAGAGCTGCTTTCAAAGCCTGCGTGACGCCCGAAGCCGGAACCAGAGCCTCCCACCAGCAACCACCTCAGTACCTCGCCATTTCCCCCCTGGTTTTGTGCATTTTATTATTTTTTTTTGCGAGGGGGGATTAAGTGCGATCGGGAGCCCGCACCTTAGGGGGGGGTACTGTGAGGGCAGGGTTGTGGTATAGCCTCTTACTCCCACCAGGGGGAGTGGAGGTGCCACAATCAGGCCCTCAAACCTTAACTAGGGGACAATGATCCTCAATCAGAGACAGCTGTACAGGGTTGTCTCTGATTGGGGATTGTGTTTAAGCCCCACACATCCACCTGTGTGTGGATCATTGTTCCTGCTCGTCTGCCTCGTGTTACACAGCAAGTAAGTCACTTTGCATTTGTTAGAGTGTTTGTTTGTTTCCCGCTCCTTGGTTATTTAATGCCTCGTGAGAAACACCTCATCAAATAAACAGGATGACACTTCACCAGCGCTCCGTCTATCGTCCCCTATATACTCAGCATTGTGACACATATATATAACATTCTGTTGGTGGCCAGAGGTAATGTCAGAGCTGAGATTGTTGTGTGCCCCATATATATAACATTCTGTTGGTGGCCAGAGATAATGTCAGAGCTGAGATTGTTGTGTGCCCCATATATATAACATTCTGTTGGTGGCCAGAGATAATGTCAGAGCTGAGATTGTTGTGTGCCCCATATATATAACATTCTGTTGGTGGCCAGAGATAATGTCAGAGCTGAGATTGTTGTGTGCCCCATATATATAACATTCTGTTGGTGGCCAGAGATAATGTCAGAGCTGAGATTGTTGTATGCCCCATATATATAACATTCTGTTGGTGGCCAGAGATAATGTCAGAGCTGAGATTGTTGTGTGCCCCATATATATAACATTCTGTTGGTGGCCAGAGATAATGTCAGAGCTGAGATTGTTGTATGCCCCATATATATAACATTATGTTGGTGGCCAGAGATAATGTCAGAGCTGAGATTGTTGTGTGCCCCATATATATAACATTCTGTTGGTGGCCAGAGATAATGTCAGAGCTGAGATTGTTGTGTGCCCCATATATATAACATTCTGTTGGTGGCCAGAGATAATGTCAGAGCTGAGATTGTTGTGTGCCCCATATATATAACATTCTGTTGGTGGCCAGAGATAATGTCAGAGCTGAGATTGTTGTGTGCCCCATATATATAACATTCTGTTGGTGGCCAGAGATAATGTCAGAGCTGAGATTGTTGTGTGCCCCATATATATAACATTCTGTTGGTGGAATGAATTGTGTGTAATAATATTAAATTGAAAAACTCGTAAAAGTTCATAAACCATGTGCCATGGAATCATTAAGTGGAAAATCTCTCCCCATTTATATTGCAACCTGTTTGGAGCAGATGTCAACATTTTGGTCCTCAAATGAAAGTGGGATATTTTCTGGGATCTGCAATTAACATTTTATAATATCTGGCAACCTTTACTATCCTGTAGAAGACATGGACCCAGCTCATTACACAACTCCATAAACCTTTACTGTCCTGTAGAAGACATGGACCCAGCTCATTACACAACTCCCTAAACCTTTACTGTCCTGTAGAAGACATGGACCCAGCTCATTACACAACTCCATAAACCTTTACTGTCCTGTAGAAGACATGGACCCAGCTCATTACACAACTCCATAAACCTTTACTGTCCTGTAGAAGACATGGACCCAGCTCATTACACAACTCCATAAACCTTTACTGTCCTGTAGAAGACATGGACCCAGCTCATTACACAACTCCCTAAACCTTTACTGTCCTGTAGAAGACATGGACCCAGCTCATTACACAACTCCCTAAACCTTTACTGTCCTGTAGAAGACATGGACCCAGCTCATTACACAACTCCATAAACCTTTACTGTCCTGTAGAAGACATGGACCCAGCTCATTACACAACTCCATAAACCTTTACTGTCCTGTAGAAGACATAGAGAGAGAGAGGCTTGTGTTAAGACCTGTGTGTGTGTGTAGTTTAGTGTAATAGATTTATTGATAATTAATTGATGAGACTTGACCTTTATGAGGCTCAGTGTTCCAGAAACATCTCTCTGTCTGCCTCTCATACAGGACATATCATACAGGAGACAGTCAGTGTAACAGTATGTATAGACCTACTATCCTGTATGAGAGGCAGAGAGAGAGAGAGAGAGAGAGAGAGAGGGATAGAGTTTCTTCCTGTCTGTAACAGATCCTCTGATCTGACCAACACAGGTTGTATTTCAGCTTTTAATGGCAGCCTCTACCCAGTATCAGAACAAGCTGTTTTACTTCATTTCACCGTGTTTTGATGTTTACATCAACAACTGACTGGCTGGGATGATGAGACTCTCGGTAAGCATGTGAGGTGTTCCGGTGCTCCCTGCCTGAAAAGCGCCGCTGCATACCTCTCTCACGGTGAGTGAGAGGAAATGCCGGGACGAGAGGAGAGAGGACCATCTGTCTCCTGTAGCTGCATGAAGAGATGAACAGATAGATATGGAGGTGGATTTTAAAGACACTTGTTTTTGTTATTGTTGCTGGTTATCCAAACCCAGCGCGTTTCAGCAGGCAGCCTGACTGACTCCATGCCATGCCGTCGCTGTGGAAACGTTTCATCTTTTCCTTTGCGACTCTGCTCTGTGTGCTCTCTGCTACTCTGCTGGTGGTGGCACTGGCCACGGAGCGCTGGGTCAGCGGGAGGATCCTGTGTGGTACCGGGGCAGAGCTGGTCAGCGCCAACTGTTCTGAACTGGACCAGTTTACCGGACACATCTACTACGGGCTGTTCCATGGACAGAAGACTAAGAGGTGTGGACTGGGGAACCGCCTCTCCAAGATATACAGTAAGGATATACAGGGGGGGGGTTGATATCTATTACAGACTGTTATGGGTTGATATCTACTACAGACTGTTATGGGTGGATATCTACTACAGACTGTTATGGGTGGATATCTACTACAGACTGTTATGGGTTGATATCTATTACAGACTGTTATGGGTTGATATCTATTACAGACTGTTATGGGTGGATATCTACTACAGACTGTTATGGGTTGATATCTACTACAGACTGTTATGGGTGGATATCTACTACAGACTGTTATGGGTTGATATCTACTACAGACTGTTATGGGTTGATATCTATTACAGACTGTTATGGGTTGATATCTACTACAGACTGTTATGGGTTGATATCTACTACAGACTGTTATGGGTTGATATCTACTACAGACTGTTATGGGTTGATATCTACTACAGACTGTTATGGGTTGATATCTATTACAAACTGTTATGGGTTGATATCTACTACAGACTGTTATGGGTTGATATCTACTACAGACTGTTATGGGTTGATATCTACTACAGACTGTTATGGGTTGATATCTACTACAGACTGTTATGGGTTGATATCTACTACAGACTGTTATGGGTTGATATCTACTACAGACTGTTATGGGTGGATATCTACTACAGACTGTTATGGGTGGATATCTACTACAGACTGTTATGGGTTGATATCTACTACAGACTGTTATGGGTTGATATCTACTACAGACTGTTATGGGTTGATATCTACTACAGACTGTTATGGGTGGATATCTACTACAGACTGTTATGGGTGGATATCTACTACAGACTGTTATGGGTTGATATCTACTACAGACTGTTATGGGTTGATATCTACTACAGACTGTTATGGGTTGATATCTACTACAGACTGTTATGGGTTGATATCTACTACAGACTGTTATGGGTTGATATCTACTACAGACTGTTATGGGTTGATATCTACTACAGACTGTTATGGGTGGATATCTACTACAGACTGTTATGGGTTGATATCTACTACAGACTGTTATGGGTGTATATCTACTACAGACTGTTATGGGTGTATATCTACTACAGACTGTTATGGGTGGATATCTACTACAGACTGTTATGGGTGGATATCTACTACAGACTGTTATGGGTGGATATCTACTACAGACTGTTATGGGTGGATATCTACTACAGACTGTTATGGGTTGATATCTACTACAGACTGTTATGGGTTGATATCTACTACAGACTGTTATGGGTTGATATCTACTACAGACTGTTATGGGTGGATATCTACTACAGACTGTTATGGGTGGATATCTACTACAGACTGTTATGGGTGGATATCTACTACAGACTGTTATGGGTGGATATCTACTACAGACTGTTATGGGTTGATATCTACTACAGACTGTTATGGGTTGATATCTACTACAGACTGTTATGGGTTGATATCTACTACAGACTGTTATGGGTTGATATCTACTACAGACTGTTATGGGTTGATATCTACTACAGACTGTTATGGGTTGATATCTACTACAGACTGTTATGGGTTGATATCTACTACAGACTGTTATGGGTTGATATCTACTACAGACTGTTATGGGTTGATATCTACTACAGACTGTTATGGGTTGATATCTACTACAGGCTGTTATGGGTTGATATCTACTACAGGCTGTTATGGGTTGATATCTACTACAGGCTGTTATGGGTTGATATCTACTACAGGCTGTTATGGGTTGATATCTACTACAGGCTGTTATGGGTTGATATCTACTACAGGCTGTTATGGGTTGATATCTACTACAGACTGTTATGGGTGGATATCTACTACAGACTGTTATGGGTTGATATCTACTACAGACTGTTATGGGTTGATATCTACTACAGACTGTTATGGGTGGATATCTACTACAGACTGTTATGGGTTGATATCTACTACAGACTGTTATGGGTGGATATCTACTACAGGCTGTTATGGGTTGATATCTACTACAGACTGTTATGGGTTGATATCTACTACAGACTGTTATGGGTTGATATCTACTACAGACTGTTATGGGTGGATATCTACTACAGGCTGTTATGGGTGGATATCTACTACAGACTGTTATGGGTTGATATCTACTACAGACTGTTATGGGTGGATATCTACTACAGACTGTTATGGGTGGATATCTACTACAGACTGTTATGGGTGGATATCTACTACAGACTGTTATGGGTGGATATCTACTACAGACTGTTATGGGTGGATATCTACTACAGACTGTTATGGGTGGATATCTACTACAGACTGTTATGGGTGGATATCTACTACAGACTGTTATGGGTGGATATCTACTACAGACTGTTATGGGTTGATATCTACTACAGACTGTTATGGGTTGATATCTACTACAGACTGTTATGGGTTGATATCTACTACAGACTGTTATGGGTTGATATCTACTACAGACTGTTATGGGTGGATATCTACTACAGACTGTTATGGGTGGTGTGTGTATGGAGGCTATGGAAGTTACCGTGGCTACTAAACCACACAGGTGTGTGTTTGTTTAAATTCCTGTCAAATGAAGTATTTGGTGTGTCTGTGTGTGTGTGTGTGTGTGTGTGTGTGTGTGTGTGTGTGTGTGTGTGTCCAGTCTTCCCTGCTCTAGTACAGACCCTGAACACAGGTCTTCATGTGATGGTGATAGTGTTCCTGTTAGTGGCTGTGGGCTTCACTCTGCTCAGCCTATCATCCTCTATCTACAACGTACGCAAGGTAGGAAGAGGGGATGTGGTGGGAAGTGGTGTGATGTATGGTGGGAAGTGGTGTGATGTATGGTGGGGTGTGGTGTATGGTGTGGTGTGGTGTATGGTGGGATGTGGTGGGAAGTGGTGTGGTGTGTGGTGGGATGTGTGGTGTGATGTGGTGTGGGGTGTGATGTATGGTGTGATGTGGTGTGTGATGTATGGTGTGATGTGGTGTAATGTGTGATGTATGGTGTGATGGGGTGTGATGTGTGATGTGTGATTTGGTGTGATGTGATGTGGTGTGTATGGTGTTTTGTGTGGTGTGATGTGATGTGGTGTGATATGGTGGTGTGGTGTGGTGTGTATGGTGTGATGTGGTGTGATGTGGTGTGGTGTGATGTGTTGTGGTGTGTTGTGATGTGGTATGTGGTGTGTGATGTGGTGTGTGATATGATGTGGTGTGTATGGTGTGGTGTGGTGTGTGGTGTGATGTGTGTTATATTGTATCTCTCTGTGTGTCAGGTTCCCTACCAGAGCATTAAAGGCCCTGCTGGACTCTACATCTGGAACACTATAGCAGGTACACACACACACACACACACACACACACACACACACACACACACACACACACACACACACAATAATCTCTTGTCAGATTTTTTCAACCTCTCCTCTCCTCCCCTCCCCTCCCCTCCCCTCCCCTCTCCTCTCCTCTCCTCCAGCGGTGTTTGGGTCGTTAGCTGTCCTGTGTTTCTTAGCAGCCGTCAGACATCACCGGTTAACGGAACGTGTCTCTAACTACCAGGAGACTCTTTTCCATTTCTCCATTCTGGATGAGCGACTGGATTGGTCCTTCTGGCTGGGCGTGGCCAGCGCTGCTACGCACGGTGTGGTGTGTGTTGTCGTGGCAATGAGCCGGATCAAGCTGCCCAAACCACAGAGCAAGAAACAGGTAGAGCCTCCAACGGTCACCGCTGAAGTCCTCATGTACTGACTCACGCACGCACGCAGGCAGGCACGCAGGCACGCAGGCAGGCTACTGGACTGAAATGTGTAAGGGCCAAGGGGCCAAAATCTGTGATATTTAAAAAGACAACATTTCTCAAACCTGTGGGTTAGGGTTGGGGTAATCTACACTGGGCCATTATCTACTAGCCTGCTGTAATCTACACTGGGCCATTATCTACTAGCCTGCTGTAATCTACACTGGGCCATTATCTACTAGCCTGCTGTAATCTACACTGGGCCATTATCTACTAGCCTGCTGTAATCTACACTGGGCCATTATCTACTAGCCTACTGTAATCTACACTGGGCCATTATCTACTAGCCTGCTGTAATCTACACTGGGCCATTATCTACTAGCCTGCTGTAATCTACACTGGGCCATTATCTACTAGCCTGCTGTAATCTACACTGGGCCATTATCTACTAGCCTGCTGTAATCTACACTGGGCCATTATCTACTAGCCTGCTGTAATCTACACTGGGCCATTATCTACTAGCCTGCTGTAATCTACACTGGGCCATTATCTACTAGCCTGCTGTAATCTACACTGGGCCATTATCTACTAGCCTGCTGTAATCTACACTGGGCCATTATCTACTAGCCTACTGTAATCTACACTGGGCCATTATCTACTAGCCTACTGTAATCTACACTGGGCCATTATCTACTAGCCTACTGTAATCTACACTACACTGGGTCTATCTACGGTCTATAGAAGCTGTAATCTACACTACACTGGGTCTATCTACTGTCTATAGAAGCTGTAATCTACACTACACTGGGTCTATCTACGGTCTATAGAAGCTGTAATCTACACTACACTGGGTCTATATACTGTCTATAGAAGCTGTAATCTACACTACACTGGGTCTATCTACTGTCTATAGAAGCTGTAATCTACACTACACTGGGTCTATATACTGTCTATAGAAGCTGTAATCTACACTACACTGGGTCTATCTACGGTCTATAGAAGCTGTAATCTACACTACACTGGGTCTATATACTGTCTATAGAAGCTGTAATCTACACTACACTGGGTCTATCTACTGTCTATAGAAGCTGTAATCTACACTACACTGGGTCTATCTACTGTCTATAGAAGCTGTAATCTACACTACACTGGGTCTATATACTGTCTATAGAAGCTGTAATCTACACTACACTGGGTCTATCTACTGTCTATAGAAGCTGTAATCTACACTACACTGGGTCTATATACTGTCTATAGAAGCTGTAATCTACACTACACTGGGTCTATATACTGTCTATAGAAGCTGTAATCTACGGTCTATCTACCTTGTTTCATGATTATTCAATACAAGAGCAAGGCAATGTTCATAAGAACGTCTTAACTTCAGTATCGTTGGGTAGCATGCATACAGTTCCATCCAGTGTATAGTAAGTAATAGTCTTGTGTTGGTGTGGTTCTGGGTGGCCAGGTATCTACTGTAGCAACAATGACAAGAAGCTGCCATGTGGGGAATGTAGGTGACTCATTTCAGCTCGTTTGTTCTTGATACCATGTCTTGTTTTGAGGTGTTTTGACATCTATGCTAATAAGGCAAACTGTGCTCGCTAACCAACAACTGTAACGATATATTTGAGAGACAAAGTGCTCATTGTGCAACTTTTTATGTTTTCAATAAACATTGGACACTAAATATAGTTTACATGTTGTCTTCTGTTTTGTTGGTTTTGTTGCTAAACAACCAACCTGTCTATAACAACGTCTTGTGAGACTAGACAGGAAACTGCTGGAGGACTGTATACTGCTGGAGGACTGTAGTGCGCCTGTAGCCTAGCAGTGTATTTAGCAACATTTGGGGTCAATTCCATTTAATTCAGGAAGTATACAGGTATTCCAATTCTGTTAAACTCTTTTCAATGAGGAACATTTGGAATTGTAACTGGAATGGAGATGTAATTGACCTTATGGTCAGTGGGACATGATGAATACATGACGTCATGTAGTCCATTACATCGTTCCCTCTCAACTGCTGTCAACATGTAACATATTTGTACATCTAATGTGTGTATGTATGTGAAAGTTAAGTTAATAAAAGTTGTTTAATAAGAAAGTAAAATGTTCAGTGGAGAATCATTTGGTATTGTTTCAGAGACGTTTTGAAAGTGAGCGACTGAAGGAAGGAGAGACAGCTGGAGTCGCTTACTGATGACGTAACGCTGTATGCGACAGCTGCCGGTGGGAAGTCAACCTTCATAACGTGTTTAGTTCTAGTAGAACTTTGATCCATTTCATTCCAACAGACGGTAAAACAGACCCGATGCTGCTGTTCCGTCGGGCGGTGTGGGGGTTGAGGAGGCACTTCTCTGCGACACACGACACCTGCAACGACAGAAAGGTACGTTTAATAAAGGCTCCATAATAAAGGTCCTAGACTCAGTAAAAAGTAAGTTTAATAAAGGCTCGATAATAAAGGTCCTAGACCTAGACTCAGTAAAAAGTAAGTTTAATAAAGGCTTGATAATAAAGGTCCTAGACCTAGACTCAGTAAAAAGTAAGTTTAATAAAGGCTCGATAATAAAGGTCCTAGACTCAGTAAAAAGTAAGTTTAATAAAGGCTTGATAATAAAGGTCCTAGACCTAGACTCAGTAAAAAGTAAGTTTAATAAAGGCTTGATAATAAAGGTCCTAGACCTAGACTCAGTAAAAAGTAAGTTTAATAAAGGCTCGATAATAAAGGTCCTAGACTCAGTAAAAAGTAAGTTTAATAAAGGCTCGATAATAAAGGTCCTAGACCTAGACTCAGTAAAAAGTAAGTTTAATAAAGGCTCGATAATAAAGGTCCTAGACTCAGTAAAAAGTAAGTTTAATAAAGGCTCGATAATAAAGGTCCTAGACCTAGACTCAGTAAAAAGTAAGTTTAATAAAGGCTCGATAATAAAGGTCCTAGACTCAGTGAAAAGTAAGTTTAATAAAGGCTCGATAATAAAGTACCTAGACCTTGACTCAGTAAAAAGTAAGTTTAATAAAGGCTCGATAATAAAGTACCTAGACCTTGACTCAGTAAAAAGTAAGTTTAATAAAGGCTCGATAATAAAGGTCCTAGACTCAGTAAAAAGTAAGTTTAATAAAGGCTCGATAATAAAGTACCTAGACCTTGACTCAGTGAAAAGTATGTTTAATAAAGGCTCGATAATAAAGGTCCTAGACTCAGTGAAAAGTAAGTTTAATAAAGGCTCGATAATAAAGGTCCTAGACTCAGTGAAAAGTAAGTTTAATAAAGGCTCGATAATAAAGGTCCTAGACTCAGTGAAAAGTAAGTTTAATAAAGGCTCGATAATAAAGTACCTAGACCTTGACTCAGTGAAAAGTAAGTTTAATAAAGGCTCGATAATAAAGTACCTAGACCTTGACTCAGTAAAAAGTAAGTTTAATAAAGGTCCTAGACCTTGACTCAGGTCCATCACCTTAACAGCGGAGAAGACGTCTTCTGTATCGGGCAGGTTGGTGAAGATCCCCAACGCTCGCCTTTATTTCACTGCAGCTCATGTAGAAGGAAAAGCTGTGTACATTTTCAAATACTGTGTCAAATCATATGTGAAGAATGCAACAAAGATGCAGAATCATCTGGCCAAGTGCATAAAGTTCCCTCAGCGCTCACAACAAGCAACCTCTGACAAAGTCCCTCTAGTTCTATTCAAGGTGAAAATGATGAATCAGACACCTTATCGATAGCAACAGCTCATGGTCCTACTGGAATCAGACGTTTTTTGACTCAATGGAGGAACGTAGTCAGAGAAATGCTGATGAAAGTCTTGCTCGAGCTGTGTATGCAACTGGTTCACCTCTGATGCTCACAGGCAATGTGTTTGGAAGAGATTTCTGAATGTTCTTCACCCAGCATACACCCCTCCAACCAGACATGCTTTATCTACTCATTTGCTGGATGCAGAGTTCAACAGAGTTCAAGTGAAGGTCAAGCAGGTCATAGAGAAAGCAGACTGTATTGCAATCATCTCTGATGGGTGGTTGAATGTTCGTGGGCAAGAAATAATTAACTACATCATCTCCACCCCTCAACCAGTATTCTACAAGAGCACAGACACAAGGGACAACAGACACACCGTTCTCTACATTGCAGATGAGCTGAAGGCAGTCATCAATGACCTTGGAACACAGAAGGTATTTGCACTGGTGACAGACAGTGCTGCGAACATGAAGGCTGCTTGGTCTAAAGTGGAGGAGTCCTACCCTCACATCACACCCATTGGCTGTGCTGCTCATGCATTGAATCTGCTCCTCGAGGACATCATGGCACTGAAAACAATGAATACACTCTACAAGAGAGCCAAGGAAATGAATAGGTATGTGAAGGGTCATCAAGTTATAGCAGCAATCTACCTCACCAAGCAAAGTGAGAAGAATAAGAGCACCACATTGAAGCTGCCCAGCGACACCCGTTGGGGTGGTGTTGTCATGTTTTGACAGTCTCCTGGAGGGGAAGGAGTCTCCAAGAAATGGCCATATCACAGTCTGCCGATATGGACAGCCCATCAAGAGGATCCTCCTGGATGATGTATTCTGGGAGAGAGTTGTAAGCAGCCTGAAACTCCTGAAACCTATAGCAGTAGCCATTGCAAGGATTGAGGGAGACAATGCCGTCCTGTCTGATGTTCAGACTCTGCTTGCAGATGTAATAGAAGAAATCCGTACTGCCCTGCCCACTTCACTGTTGCTCCAAGCAGAGGAAACTGCAGTTCTGAAATACTTTTTTTTTTAAACGCGAAGACTTCTGCCTGAAGCCCATACACGACGCAGCGTACATGTTGGACCCCAAGTATGCTGGCAAGAGTATCCTGTCTGGTGCAGAGATCAACAAGGCCTATGGTGTCATCACTACTGTGTCTCGCCTCCTTGGCCTGGATAAGGGCAAGGTTCTTGGCAGTCTGGCGAAGTACACTTCCAAGCAAGGGCTTTGGGATGGAGATGCAATATGGCAGTCATGCCAACATATCTCATCAGCCACCTGGTGGAAGGGACTTTGTGGATCTGAGGCTCTTTCCCCTGTTGCCTCCATCATCCTCCAACTCCCACCAACATCAGCCGCCTCAGAGCACAACTGGTCCTTGTTTGGGAACACACACACCAAAGCACGCAAGAGTCAACTCATTTAATTAAAGTTCAATTTGTAACTAATTTTTTTTTTTTTTTAATCATTTGCAATTGTCTACTTATGAAGGTAAAAGGTTTATGTTTCTGTCTCCATATGATATGGTAAATATATCCAATGCATAAAACATCTACATTTAAATGGTATTAATATTAATTTGCATAAATTCCTGTTAATTCCCATATATTCCCGTTAATTCCCATGGAAAGTTTCCACCTCTGAATATTACCCAAAATGTACAACCCTAGCTGTAACACAACAAAATGTGGAAAAATTCAAGGGGTGTGAATACTTTGAAGGTTCTGTAACTAGCTAAGCTTAGCTGGACCAGAGCCGGTGAAAGGGGAATCCTAGTTAGCTAGCTAGCTACTGTCCTGACTGAGACGCCTGTTTTAAGAACAGGAAGCTAAAGGGAACACAATGATTCCTCCTCTGTCTGTATTCCTGTGACTGTCATGTACAGCTAGACACAGCCCTCTTGTTGTTGCTGGGCTGAAAGCCTTGGTAGTAGCTAGCTAGTGTGTTAACTGGTTGTGTTGACTGTGTGTGTGTGTCCGTCCACCCAGGGTCTGGTACTAGGCATGTACGAGAGAGAGAAGGAAGAGGACTCTCTCCATCTAACTGAAGCAGCAGCTGGGATCGACAGAGTTCTGTCTGGTAAACTGACTGAGCTGCTGAAGATGTGAGTCCACCTCACACACACATACTTTCTGTAAGAGTGTTTGTGTGTTTGTGTGTGTGTGTGTGTGTGTGTGTGTGTGTGTGTAATGGTGTAATAACAGCCTCCCTGGTAACTCCTCAGATCAGGACCAGGTCTGAAGACCGGGAAGAGCAGAATATTCTACGGGCTTCATGAGGTAATATATACTGTATATTAACTATGTAATATACACTACTGTTCAAAAGATTGCGGTCACTTAGAAATGTCCTTGTTTTTGAAAGAAAAGCTATTTTTTTGTCCATTCAAATAACATCAAATTGATCAGAAATACAGTGTAGACATTGTTAATGTTGTAAATGACTATTGTAGCTGGAAACGGCTGATTTTTTATGGAATATCTATATAGGCGTACAGAGGCCCATTATCAGCAACCATCACTCCTGTGTTCCAATGGCACGTTGTGTTAGCTAATCCAAGTTGATCATTTAAAAGGTTAATTGATCATTAGAAAACGCTTTTGTAATTATGTTAGAACAGCTGAAAACTGTTGTGCTGATTAAAGAAGCAATAAAACTGGCCTTCTTTAGACTAGTTGAGTATCTGGAGCATCAGCATTTGTGGGTTCGATTACAGGATCAAAATGGCCAGAAACAAATAACTTTCTTCTGAAACTCGTCAGTCTATTCTTGTTCTGAGAAATGAAGGACCTTCCATGCAAGAAATTGCCAAGAAACTGAAGATCTCGTACAACGCTGTGTACTACTCCCTTCACAGAACAGCGCAAACTGTCTCTAACCAGAATAGAAAGAGGAGTGGGAGGCCCCGGTGCACAACTGAGCAAGAGGACAAGTACATTAGAGTGTCTAGTTTGAGAAACAGACGCCTCACAAGTCCTCAACTGGCAGCTTCATTAAATAATACCCACAAAACACCAGTCTCAACGTCAACAGTGAAGAGGCGACTCCGGGATGCTGGCCTTCTAGGCAGAGTTGCAAAGAAAAAGCCATATCTCAGACTGGCCAATAAAAAGAAAAGATTAAGACGGGCAAAAGAACACAGACACTGGACAGAGGAAGATTGGGAAAAAAATGTTATGGGAAAGACAAATCTAAGTTTGAGATGTTCAGATCACAAAGAAGAACATTGGAGAGACGCAGACCAAATGAAAAGATGCTGGAGGAGTGCTTGACGCCATCTGTCAGGCATGGTGGAGGCAGTGTGATGGTCTGGGGGGCTTTGATGGTGGTAAAGTGGGAGGTTTGTACAGGGTAAAAGGGATCGTGAAGAAGGAAGGCTATCACTCCATTTTGCAACACCATGCCATACCCTGTGGGCGGAGCTTAACTGGAGCCAATTTCCTCCTACAACAGAACAACGACCCAAAGCTCCAAACTATGCAAGAACTATTTAGGGAAGAAGCAGTCTAAGTCTTACATCTCACTATCTGGTGCTGAAAGTCAAACGAGACATTACACTCTCAATAATTACCTGTGTGTGTGTGTGTGTGTGTGTGTGTGTGTGTGTGTGTGTGTGTGTGTGTGTGTGTGTGTGTGTGTGGTGTGTGTGTGTGGTGTGTGTGTGTGGTGTGGTGCATACAGGACTTCCCATGCATTGCAGTAGTAGGTCTAGGGAGGAACTCTCTGGGTGTGTGTGGAGCAGAACACTGGGACACCTGTAAGGAGAACATCAGAGCTGCTATATCAGGTGAGTCTCTCTCTCTCTACCTCTTAGAACATCAGAGCTGCTATATCAGGTGAGTCTCTCTCTACCTCTCAGAACATCAGAGCTGCTATATCAGGTGAGTCTCTCTCTACCTCTCAGAACATCAGAGCTGCTATATCAGGTGAGTCTCTCTCTACCTCTCAGAACATCAGAGCTGCTATATCAGGTGAGTCTCTCTCTACCTCTCAGAACATCAGAGCTGCTATATCAGGTGAGTCTCTCTCTCTCTCTCTCTACCTCTCAGAACATCAGAGCTGCTATATCAGGTGAGTCTCTCTCTCTCTCTACCTCTCAGAACATCAGAGCTGCTATATCAGGTGAGTCTCTCTCTCTCTCTACCTCTCAGAACATCAGAGCTGCTATATCAGGTGAGTCTCTCTCTCTACCTCTCAGAACATCAGAGCTGCTATATCAGGTGAGTCTCTCTCTCTCTACCTCTCAGAACATCAGAGCTGCTATATCAGGTGAGTCTCTCTCTCTCTACCTCTCAGAACATCAGAGCTGCTATATCAGGTGAGTCTCTCTCTCTCTACCTCTCAGAACATCAGAGCTGCTATATCAGGTGAGTCTCTCTCTCTCTACCTCTCAGAACATCAGAGCTGCTATATCAGGTGAGTCTCTCTCTCTCTACCTCTCAGAACATCAGAGCTGCTATATCAGGTGAGTCTCTCTCTACCTCTCAGAACATCAGAGCTGCTATATCAGGTGAGTCTCTCTCTCTCTCTACCTCTCAGAACATCAGAGCTGCTATATCAGGTGAGTCTCTCTCTCTCTATACCTCTCAGAACATCAGAGCTGCTATATCAGGTGAGTCTCTCTCTCTCTACCTCTCAGAACATCAGAGCTGCTATATCAGGTGAGTCTCTCTCTACCTCTCAGAACATCAGAGCTGCTATATCAGGTGAGTCTCTCTCTCTCTCTACCTCTCAGAACATCAGAGCTGCTATATCAGGTGAGTCTCTCTCTCTCTACCTCTCAGAACATCAGAGCTGCTATATCAGGTGAGTCTCTCTCTCTCTACCTCTCAGAACATCAGAGCTGCTATATCAGGTGAGTCTCTCTCTCTCTACCTCTCAGAACATCAGAGCTGCTATATCAGGTGAGTCTCTCTCTACCTCTCAGAACATCAGAGCTGCTATATCAGGTGAGTCTCTCTCTACCTCTCAGAACATCAGAGCTGCTATATCAGGTGAGTCTCTCTCTCTCTCTACCTCTCAGAACATCAGAGCTGCTATATCAGGTGAGTCTCTCTCTACCTCTCAGAACATCAGAGCTGCTATATCAGGTGAGTCTCTCTCTCTCTCTCTACCTCTCAGAACATCAGAGCTGCTATATCAGGTGAGTCTCTCTCTCTCTCTACCTCTCAGAACATCAGAGCTGCTATATCAGGTGAGTCTCTCTCTACCTCTCAGAACATCAGAGCTGCTATATCAGGTGAGTCTCTCTCTCTCTACCTCTCAGAACATCAGAGCTGCTATATCAGGTGAGTCTCTCTCTACCTCTCAGAACATCAGAGCTGCTATATCAGGTGAGTCTCTCTCTACCTCTCAGAACATCAGAGCTGCTATATCAGGTGAGTCTCTCTCTACCTCTCAGAACATCAGAGCTGCTATATCAGGTGAGTCTCTCTCTCTCTACCTCTCAGAACATCAGAGCTGCTATATCAGGTGAGTCTCTCTCTCTCTACCTCTCAGAACATCAGAGCTGCTATATCAGGTGAGTCTCTCTCTCTCTACCTCTCAGAACAACAGAGCTGCTATATCAGGTGAGTCTCTCTCTCTACCTCTCAGAACATCAGAGCTGCTATATCAGGTGAGTCTCTCTCTCTCTACCTCTCAGAACAACAGAGCTGCTATATCAGGTGAGTCTCTCTCTACCTCTCAGAACATCAGAGCTGCTATATCAGGTGAGTCTCTCTCTCTACCTCTCAGAACATCAGAGCTGCTATATCAGGTGAGTCTCTCTCTACCTCTACCTCTCAGCCACGATCTACACAAAATACTCTGTCAAAGTGGGAGAAGAATTCTAACATTTTGTATGAAAAATAAAACATTTCTGTATCTTGATGACATAAGTATTAAAACCCCTCTGAGTCAATACATGTTAGAAACACCTTTGGCAGTGATTCCAGCTGGAAGTCTTTCTGGTCTTTTTAAGAGCTTTCAACACCTGGATTGTAATATTTGCACATTATTTTCAAAATTCTTCAAGCTCTGTCAAGTTGGTTGTTGATCGTTGCTGGACAGACATTTGCAAGTCTTTCCATCGATTTTCAAACCATTATTTTAAACAAAAAAACAGTGGATATAAATGATGTTTCCCTAAGAGTTGACCAGAGTTGGTAGAACCTTATTCTCAATGATTTACAGCTTTATTGGCAAATTGCTTCCACCAAGTATTAACTCTGGGTGTGAAGACACGCAATCAAGACATGAGTCTGTGTGTTAGGGGGCTGCAGGGTGCTCCAGGACCATGTGTTGACCCATATAGAGGTGGATGGGTGTAATGACAGCCAGTCGGCAGCAGAGGGAGCTGTTCTGGGGCTGTTTACATACGATGACCTGAAAACCAAGAAGAAGACCAGAGTCACCACACAGCTACACGGCAGGTACACACACACACACACACACACGCGCACACACTCAATCACACTGACATCCGCTGACTCTTTCTCTCTCTCCCTCTAACCTGTGTGTCCAGTGGGTGTGTGTCTGGCTGGGAGAAAGGTGTGTTGTATGGAGAAGGTCAGAACCTGGCCCGTTACCTGATGGAAGCTCCAGCCAATCATGTCACTCCGTCAGTCTTCGCTGACACCATCACACACAGACTGGCTCCTTACACCGACCACGTCACCATCCATAAGAGGTAGGAGGGGGAGGAGAGGGGAGGAGGGACTGATGGGGGAGGGGAGGGGGGACTGGAGGGGAGGGGGGACTGGAGGGGAGGAGGGACTGGAGGGGAGGAGGGACTGGAGGGGAGGAGGGACTGGTGGGGAGGAGGGACTGGTGGGGGAGGGGGAGGAGGGACTGGTGTGGGAGGAGGAGGAGGGACTGGTGGGGGAGGGGGAGGGACTGGAGGGGAGGAGGGACTGGTGGGGGAGGGGGAGGGACTGGAGGGGAGGAGGGACTGGTGGGGGAGGGGGAGGAGGGACTGGTGGGGGAGGGGGAGGAGGGACTGGTGGGGGAGGGGGAGGAGGGACTGGTGTGGGAGGGGGAGGAGGGACTGGTGGGGGAGGGGGAGGAGGGACTGGTGTGGGAGGGGAGGAGGGACTGGTGTGGGAGGGGGAGGGACTGGAGGGACTGGTGGGGGAGGGGGAGGAGGGACTGGTGGGGGAGGGGGAGGAGGGACTGGTGTGGGAGGGGGAGGAGAGGGGAGGAGGGACTGGTGGGGGAGGGGGAGGAGGGACTGGTGTGGGAGGGGGAGGAGGGACTGGTGGGGGAGGGGGAGGAGGGACTGGTGTGGGAGGGGAGGAGGGACTGGTGTGGGAGGGGGAGCAGAGGGGAGGAGGGACTGGTGGGGAAGGGAGGAGGGACTGGTGTGGGAGGAGGAGGAGTAAGGATGTGTGTAACATTTTATTTTTTAACTGTTTCATTTTGGATGTCGTGTGTTTGTAGGTCTCAAGAGTGGATAGAGGAGCAGCAGATGGGAGCGTTCCTCAGTGTTTCTAAAGGTGATAGCAGCAGATGGGAGCGTTCCTCAGTGTTTCTAAAGGTGATAGCAGCAGATGGGAGCGTTCCTCAGTGTTTCTAAAGGTGATAGCAGCAGATGGGAGCGTTCCTCAGTGTTTCTAAAGGTGATAGCAGCAGATGGGAGCGTTCCTCAGTGTTTCTAAAGGTGATAGCAGCAGATGGGAGCGTTCCTCAGTGTTTCTAAAGGTGATAGCAGCAGATGGGAGCGTTCCTCAGTGTTTCTAAAGGTGATAGCAGCAGATGGGAGCGTTCCTCAGTGTTTCTAAAGGTGATAGCAGCAGATGGGAGCGTTCCTCAGTGTTTCTAAAGGTGATAGCAGCAGATGGGAGCGTTCCTCAGTGTTTCTAAAGGTGATAGCAGCAGATGGGAGCGTTCCTCAGTGTTTCTAAAGGTGATAGCAGCAGATGGGAGCGTTCCTCAGTGTTTCTAAAGGTGATAGCAGCAGATGGGAGCGTTCCTCAGTGTTTCTAAAGGTGATAGCAGCAGATGGGAGCGTTCCTCAGTGTTTCTAAAGGTGATAGCAGCAGATGGGAGCGTTCCTCAGTGTTTCTAAAGGTGATAGCAGCAGATGGGAGCGTTCCTCAGTGTTTCTAAAGGTGATAGCAGCAGATGGGAGCGTTCCTCAGTGTTTCTAAAGGTGATAGCAGCAGATGGGAGCGTTCCTCAGTGTTTCTAAAGGTGATAGCAGCAGATGGGAGCGTTCCTCAGTGTTTCTAAAGGTGATAGCAGCAGATGGGAGCGTTCCTCAGTGTTTCTAAAGGTGATAGCAGCAGATGGGAGCGTTCCTCAGTGTTTCTAAAGGTGATAGCAGCAGATGGGAGCGTTCCTCAGTGTTTCTAAAGGTGATAGCAGCAGATGGGAGCGTTCCTCAGTGTTTCTAAAGGTGATAGCAGCAGATGGGAGCGTTCCTCAGTGTTTCTAAAGGTGATAGTTTCTATTTAAAAGGTAAGAGTTATTGTCTTATTCAACATGTTATTGATATTGTTGCTGTTGAGAGGAGAACTCTCAGTAACCATTTCTACCCTGCTGTGTCCTGTGCACGTGATGTATTGTTGTTTAGGCTCTGAGGAACCCCCTGTCTTCCTGGAGCTGCACTACAACGGTTGTCCTGACAACACACACTCTCCTCTACTGCTGGTGGGCAAGGGTATTACCTTCGACAGGTACACACCATATATCACTGCTGGTGGGCAAGGGTATTACCTTGGACAGGTACACATCACTGTTGGTGGGCAAGGCATTACCTTGGACAGGTACACATCACTGTTGGTGGGCAAGGGTATTACCTTGGACAGGTACACATCACTGTTGGTGGGCAAGGCATTACCTTGGACAGGTACACATCACTGTTGGTGGGCAAGGCATTACCTTGGACAGGTACACATCACTGTTGGTGGGCAAGGCATTACCTTGGACAGGTACACATCACTGTTGGTGGGCAAGGGTATTACCTTGGACAGGTACACATCACTGTTGGTGGGCAAGGCATTACCTTGGACAGGTACACATCACTGTTGGTGGGCAAGGCATTACCTTGGACAGGTACATATCACTGTTGGTGGGCAAGGCATTACCTTGGACAGGTACATATCACTGTTGGTGGGCAAGGCATTACCTTGGACAGGTACACACCACACATCACTGTTGGTGGGCAAGGCATTACCTTGGACAGGTACATATCACTGTTGGTGGGCAAGGCATTACCTTGGACAGGTACACATCACTGTTGGTGGGCAAGGCATTACCTTGGACAGGTACACACCACACATCACTGTTGGTGGGCAAGGCATTACCTTGGACAGGTACACATCACTGTTGGTGGGCAAGGCATTACCTTGGACAGGTACACACCACACATCACTGTTGGTGGGCAAGGCATCACCTTGGACAGGTACACATCACTGTTGGTGGGCAAGGCATTACCTTGGACAGGTACATATCACTGTTGGTGGGCAAGGCATTACCTTGGACAGGTACACATCACTGTTGGTGGGCAAGGCATTACCTTGGACAGGTACACATCACTGTTGGTGGGCAAGGCATTACCTTGGACAGGTACATATCACTGTTGGTGGGCAAGGCATTACCTTGGACAGGTACACATCACTGTTGGTGGGCAAGGCATTACCTTGGACAGGTACACATCACTGTTGGTGGGCAAGGCATTACCTTGGACAGGTACACATCACTGTTGGTGGGCAAGGCATTACCTTGGACAGGTACACATCACTGTTGGTGGGCAAGGCATTACCTTGGACAGGTACACATCACTGTTGGTGGGCAAGGCATCACCTTGGACAGGTACACATCACTGTTGGTGGGCAAGGCATTACCTTGGACAGGTACATATCACTGTTGGTGGGCAAGGCATTACCTTGGACAGGTACACATCACTGTTGGTGGGCAAGGCATTACCTTGGACAGGTACACACCACACATCACTGCTGGTTTTTTTTACACCTTTTTCTCCCCAGTTCTGATCTCGTCTCATCGCTGTAACTCCCCAACGGGCTCGGGAGGCGAAGGTCAGATACATGACCCGCCAAACCGCGCTTCTTAACACCTGCCCGCTTAACACGGAAGCCAGCCGCACCAATGTGTCGAAGGAAACACTGTTCAACTCACTACCGAGGTCAGCCTGCAGGCGCCCGGCCCGCCACAAGGAGTCGCTAGAACGCAATAAGCCAAGTAAAACCCCCCGACCAAACCCTCCCCGAACCCGGACCACGCTGGGCCAACTGTGCGCAGCCCTATGGGACTCTCATTCGCGGCCGGTTGTGATACAGCCCGGGATCGAACCTGGGTCTGTAGTGACGCCCCTAGCACTGAGACGCAGTGCCTTAGACAGCTGCTCCACTAGGAGGCCATTTAATTGATAGAAATAATAACTGTTACTTTCTCTGTGTCTAGTGGTGGTATCAGTCTAAAGCCTCCGTCAGGTATGGACGCCATGAGGGCTGATATGGGAGGAGCCGCCACCGTGTGTTCCGCCATCGTCACGGCAGCAGCCCTCAACCTGCCAATCAACATCATAGGTGAGCTTGCAGCTTGACGCGCTAGCCAATCAGTGTCTAGAGCAGGGCTCTCCAACCCTGTTCCTGGAGAGATACCCTCCTGTAGGTTTTAACTCCAACCCTGTTCCTGGAGAGATACCCTCCTGTAGGTTTTAACTCCAACCCTGTTCCTGGAGAGATACCCTCCTGTAGGTTTTAACTCCAACCCTGTTCCTGGAGAGATACCCTCCTGTAGGTATACCTACTCCTACATCCATAGCTCTGTCTACTGTATAGTCTCAGAACATGTTGATGTCATGGTTGGTTAGTCTACATCCATAGCTCTGTCTACTGTATAGTCTCAGAACATGTTGATGTCATGGTTGGTTAGTCTACATCCATAGCTCTGTCTACTGTATAGTCTCAGAACATGTTGATGTCATGGTTGGTTAGTCTACATCCATAGCTCTGTCTACTGTATAGTCTCAGAACATGTTGATGTCATGGTTGGTTAGTCCTGTATCCATAGCTCTGTCTATGCATTCTAGAGTGGTTTCATTTCTCCAGCTTTATAGTTAGACCTGCAGCTTGTCTCCTAGAAGTGTATAGTTAGACCTGCAGCTTGTCTCCTAGAAGTGTATAGTTAGACCTGCAGCTTGTCTCCTAGAAGTGTATAGTTAGACCTGCAGCTTGTCTCCTAGAAGTGTAAACACAGGAACGTTGTAGTTTGTGTTATTAACCCCCCAGGTCTCGCACCCCTCTGTGAGAACATGCCCAGTGGGAAAGCCAACAAGCCTGGAGACGTCGTCACCGCCAAGAACGGCAAAACCATACAGGTATTTGTTACCGTGGCTACTAAACCATACAGGTCATTGTTACCGTGGCTACTAAACCACACAGGTGTGTGTTTGTTTAAATTCCTGTCAAATTAAGTATTTGGTATGTGTGTGTGTGTGTGTGTGTGTGTGTGTGTGTGCAGGTGGACAACACGGATGCAGAGGGAAGGTTGATCCTAGCAGATGCTCTCTGTTATGCTCACAGCTTCAACCCCAGGGCCATCGTCAACGCTGCGACCCTCACTGGTTAGTACAGAACCATCGCTGTTCACTAAACGGCTAGTCTATTGGTCACTCATGTTTGGTCTGTCTGTCTGTCTGTCAGGAGCGATGGATGTTGCTCTGGGTTCAGCTGCAACAGGAGTCTTCACCAACTCTGACTGGCTCTGGGAACAGCTTCACAAGGTAACACACACAGTGTACTGAAACATCAGTACTTTTTAGAAAAACTATTGGATACTTTGGGTTCTTCTATCAACTAAAGGTATTGAACTTGTCAGGGTCAGGGTCAGGGTTAGGGTCAGGGTCAGGGTCAGGGTTAGGGTCAGGGTCAGGGTTAGGGTCAGGGTCAGGGTTAGGGTCAGGGTCAGGGTCAGGGTTAGGGTTAGGGTTAGGGTCAGGGTTAGGGTCAGGGTCAGGGTCAGGGTTAGGGTTAGGGTTAGGGTCAGGGTTAGGGTCAGGGTCAGGGTCAGGGTTAGGGTTAGGGTTAGGGTCAGGGTCAGGGTCAGGGTTAGGGTCAGGGTTAGGGTTAGGGTTAGCCCAATATTACCATAAGACATGAACAGAAAAGATATGTGATTTGTATTTCCTGCTACGTTGTGAAGAGGCAACACACGGAGATGCCGCTGTCTGTTTGTGGCCGGCGTTCAGGGCCTTCAGAAAAGTATGCAGAGCCCTTGATTTATCCAACATTTAGTTGTGTTAAACCCTGAATTAAATAAATAAAATAAAAACGTTTCTCACCCATCCACACACTACACCCCAAAATGACAAAGCAAAAACTGTTTTTCTTTTACCTTTTGGCAAATTTATTGAAAATGAAATACATAAATATCTCATTTACATAAGTATTCACACACCTGAGTCAATACTTTGTAGAAGCACCTTTTGGCAGTGATTACAGCTGTGAGTGTTTCTGGGTAAATCTCTAAGAGCTTTTCACACCTGGATTATACAATATTTGCCCATTTGATTATTTTCAAATTGGTTGTTAACTGAGTTAGGAAGGACGCCTGTATCTTTGTAGTGACTGGGTGTATTGATACACCATCCTAAGCAGTGATTACAGCTGTGAGTGTTTCTGGGTAAGTCTTGTATTGATACACCATCCTAAGTGTAGTTAATAACTTCACCATGATCAAAGGGATATTCAATGTCTGCTTTTAGCTGCTCCATCTACCAATAGCTGCCCTTCTTGGCGAGGCGTTGAAAATCTCCCTGGTCTTTGTGGTTGAATCTGTGTTTGAAATTCACTGCTCACATACAGATAATTGTATCAGAGATGATTCAAAAATCAATTTAAATACTATTGTTAGTGTTATGCATATTATTACTCCTGAACTTATTTAGACTTGCCATAACAAAGTGGTTGAATACTTATTGACTCAAGACATTTCATTTTTTCATTTTTTATTAATTTGTTAAAATGTATAAAAACATAATTCTATTTTGAAATGGAGTATTGTATGTAAATATCTAAATGTATTCCATTTTATATTCCGTGTGTAACACCACAACATGTGGAAAAGTCAAAGGTGGAAAATACTTCCTGAAGGCGCTGCATGTCTACACTGTAACCGTTAGCGATGCTAAAGCTACTGATGACGTTCTTCAGGGAGATGGAAAGGCTTTCCCAACTCCATTACATGTGGACTACAGAAACCTCTCCCAACTCCATTACATGTGGACTACAGAAACCTCTCCCAACTCCATTACATGTGGACTACAGAAACCTCTCCCAACTCCATTACATGTGGACTACAGAAACCTCTCCCAACTCCATTACATGTGGACTACAGAAACCTCTCCCAACTCCATTACATGTGGACTACAGAAACCTCTCCTAACTCCATTACATGTGGACTACAGAAACCTCTCCTAACTCCATTACATGTGGACTACAGAAACCTCTCCCAACTCCATTACATGTGGACTACAGAAACCTCTCCTAACTCCATTACATGTGGACTACAGAAACCTCTCCCAACTCCATTACATGTGGACTACAGAAACCTCTCCCAACTCCATTACATGTGGACTACAGAAACCTCTCCCAACTCCATTACATGTGGACTACAGAAACCTCTCCCAACTCCATTACATGTGGACTACAGAAACCTCTCCCAACTCCATTACATGTGGACTACAGAAACCTCTCCCAACTCCATTACATGTGGACTACAGAAACCTCTCCTAACTCCATTACATGTGGACTACAGAAACCTCTCCTAACTCCATTACATGTGGACTACAGAAACCTCTCCCAACTCCATTACATGTGGACTACAGAAACCTCTCCCAACTCCATTACATGTGGACTACAGAAACCTCTCCCAACTCCATTACATGTGGACTACAGAAACCTCTCCCAACTCCATTACATGTGGACTACAGAAACCTCTCCTAACTCCATTACATGTGGACTACAGAAACCTCTCCTAACTCCATTACATGTGGACTACAGAAACCTCTCCCAACTCCATTACATGTGGACTACAGAAACCTCTCCTAACTCCATTACATGTGGACTACAGAAACCTCTCCCAACTCCATTACATGTGGACTACAGAAACCTCTCCCAACTCCATTACATGTGGACTACAGAAACCTCTCCTAACTCCATTACATGTGGACTACAGAAACCTCTCCCAACTCCATTACATGTGGACTACAGAAACCTCTCCCAACTCCATTACATGTGGACTACAGAAACCTCTCCTAACTCCATTACATGTGGACTACAGAAACCTCTCCCAACTCCATTACATGTGGACTACAGAAACCTCTCCCAACTCCATTACATGTGGACTACAGAAACCTCTCCCAACTCCATTACATGTGGACTACAGAAACCTCTCCTAACTCCATTACATGTGGACTACAGAAACCTCTCCTAACTCCATTACATGTGGACTACAGAAACCTCTCCTAACTCCATTACATGTGGACTACAGAAACCTCTCCTAACTCCATTACATGTGGACTACAGAAACCTCTTTCCATTTTCCCCCGACCTCAAGTGGTCTCCTGATGTGGTTTAAACATTGTTATGGAGTTAGTGGTTGTGGTTTAAACATTGTTATGGAGTTAGTGGTTGTGGTTAAAACATTGTTATGGAGTTAGTGGTTGTGGTTTAAACATTGTTATGGAGTTAGTGGTTGTGGTTTAAACATTGTTATGGAGTTAGTGGTTGTGGTTTAAACATTGTTATGGAGTTAGTGGTTGTGGTTTAAACATTGTTATGGAGTTAGTGGTTGTGGTTTAAACATTGTTATGGAGTTAGTGGTTGTGGTTTAAACATTGTTATGGAGTTAGTGGTTGTGGTTAAAACATTGTTATGGAGTTAGTGGTTGTGGTTTAAACATTGTCATGGAGTTAGTGGTTGTGGTTTAAACATTGTTATGGAGTTAGTGGTTGTGGTTTAAACATTGTTATGGAGTTAGTGGTTGTGGTTTAAACATTGTTATGGAGTTAGTGGTTCTGTCCTTGTCCGGTATCGTTTTGGTATTGAGTACTAAACCCAGTATTCTGTGACAACAATAACACACAAACGTGTGTGTGTGTGTGTGTGTGTGTGTGTGTGTGTGTGTGTGTGTGTTAGGCCAGTGTGGTAACAGGAGACAGGGTATGGAGGATGCCGTTGTTTGAACATTACACCAGACAGGTCACTGACTGCCAGCTCGCTGACCTCAACAATGTTGGCAATCACAGCCGGTAAGAACACACACCACAGTGTTTATGTGTTCGAAACAACCCCTGTGTTAATGCCATCTGACCTGTGTGTGTGTGTGTGTGTGTGTGTGTGTGTGTGTGTGTGTGTCTGACCTGTATGTGTCTGACGTGTGTGTGTGTCTGACCTGTGTGTGTGTGTGTGTGTGTCTGACCTGTGTGTGTGTGTGTGTGTGTGTGTGTGTGTCTGGTGTGTGTGTGTGTGTGTGTGTGTGTGTGTGTGTGTGTCTGACCTGTGTGTCTGACCTGTGTGTGTGTGTGTGTGTGTGTGTGTGTGTGTGTGTAGTTCTGGCGGAGCCTGCACGGCAGCAGCGTTTCTGAGGGAGTTTGTGACAGCCCCTCATTGGGCGCACCTGGACATCGCCGGGGTGATGACCAATAAGGACGAGGTACGGTAGTCTTCTGGAACATTGATCTTAGAACTGTTAGATTTTATTTATTTTACCAGGTTAGTCTCATTCAGATTAAACATCTTTTGCAAAAGAGACCTGGACAAAATAGCAGAACAAGTTTAAAACATGTTTAAAGGTTGACTTTTGGGGAAAAGGCTCAAATAAAGGCTTTAAACTGTAGAACTAATCAATGCCCCATCATCAGACCAGGTCAGTTAATCCTTAAAAACACATGGATGAAGAAGATATTTGGCTACAGAAGTAGCCATGATGACAACTGATTCTGTTAGTGTTCTAGAACCATGATGACAACTGATTCTGTTAGTGTTCTAGAACCATGATGACAACTGATTCTGTTAGTGTTCTAGAACCATGATGACAACTGATTCTGTTAGTGTTCTAGAACCATGATGACAACTGATTCTGTTAGTGTTCTAGAACCATGATGACAACTGATTCTGTTAGTGTTCTAGAACCATGATGACAACTGATTCTGTTAGTGTTCTAGAACCATGATGACAACTGATTCTGTTAGTGTTCTAGAACCATGATGACAACTGATTCTGTTAGTGTTCTAGAACCATGATGACAACTGATTCTGTTAGTCTTTAGAACCATGATGACAACTGATTCTGTTAGTCTTTAGAACCATGATGACAACTGATTCTGTTAGTCTTTAGAACCATGATGATCACAACTGCTTCTGTTCTGGAACAGACTGAATGTTCTGTGAGGGATTGGATTGCTGAGAGACACTGGAGGTTGTCCTGTTGGACATTAACAATACACTTCTCTCTCTTGCTCCTTTCTCTCTCACTGTTTGTGTCTGTCTGTCTGTCACTCTCCAGGTTCCCTACCTGAAGAAAGGAATGTCTGGGCGACCGACACGAACACTGGTAGAGTTCGCCGCTGGACTGGCCAACCAAGCCTGAAGAGAGAGACCCTACACACTGAGCTGGCTGGAGAGACGGACTGATGCATCCCAAATAGCACCCTAATCACTATACAATGCGCTACCCATAGGAGTATGGTCTCTTATAGTCTCTTCTCTCTGTCCAGTTGTAGTGCACTACCCATAGGAGTATGGTCTCTTATAGTCTCTTCTCTCTGTCCAGTTGTAGTGCACTACCCATAGGAGTATGGTCTCTTATAGTCTCTTCTCTCTGTCCAGTTGTAGTGCACTACCCATAGGAGTATGGTCTCTTATAGTCTCTTCTCTCTGTCCAGTTGTAGTGCACTACCCATAGGAGTATGGTCTCTTATAGTCTCTTCTCTCTGTCCAGTTGTAGTGCACTACCCATAGGAGTATGGTCTCTTATAGTCTCTTCACTCTGTCCAGTTGTAGTGCACTACCCATAGGAGTATGGTCTCTTATAGTCTCTTCTCTCTGTCCAGTTGTAGTGCACTACCCATAGGAGTATGGTCTCTTATAGTCTCTTCTCTCTGTCCAGTTGTAGTGCACTACCCATAGGAGTATGGTCTCTTATAGTCTCTTCTCTCTGTCCAGTTGTAGTGGGGGAACTCTTATCCTGAAATTGGGAAGCACTTCTGCAGACAAACTGTAAAATAGTATTATTGCCAATATTATCATGTAATTTAAACAAAACACCAATAAAACTATATTTTGGATCAATTTGTCTCCTCACTAGTATTATATCTGCATATAAATGAGAATTTGCTTTACTTGCTAAAATCTTATTTGAATCAAACCTTATTTGAATCAAACCGTATTTGAATGAAACCTGTGCAGTAACTCCAAGCGGATGCTTCACATTTATACATGTCTCAGTTCGAGTCCGGGCCTTCACACAATTCATCTGGCAGGCTGTTATCTAGGCTGTGGCGGTTCGGTACCGCTGTACTGTTAATGGACCGGAGAGGAGAAGGAATGGAGGACGATGGTGGAGGACGAGGTAAGGGGAAGGGTGGAAAGGGAATGCAGGTGGGGAGTAGAAATGAACAGGTGAAGAAGAGGAAGGTTAGCACATCAGGAACAAGTAGCAGCTTGGAACTGAGTGGTGAGGAGGATGATATAATTAGAACAGAGGAACGAGATGACGAGGAGTGTAGTTCTTAAGTTTCGGGAGGAAGGTGGGGATATGGGGATGAGGTAGTAGGGTGGGCTATTTACAGAAGGGCTGTATACAGGTGCAGTGATCGATAAGCAGCTCTGACAGCTGATGCTTAAAGTTATTGAGGGAGATAGGAACCTCCAGCTTCAATGATTTTTGCAATTCGTTCCAGTCATTGGCAGCAGAGAACTGGAAGGAATGGCGGCCAAAGGAGGTGTTGGCTTTGGGGATGACCAGTGAAATATACCTGCTGGAGCGCATGCTACGGGTGGGTGTTGCTATGGTGACCAGCGAGCTGAGATAGGGCGGGGATTTACCTAATAAAGACTTATAGATGACCTGGAGCCAGTGGGTTTGGCGACTAATATATAATGAAGGCCAGCCAACGAGAGCATACAGGTCACAGTGGTGGGTAGTGTATGGGGCTTTGGTAACAAAACGGATGGCACTGTGATAGACTACATCCAATTTGCTGAGCAGAGTGTTGGAGGCTATTTTGTAAATGACATCGCCGAAGTCAAGGATCGGTAGGATAGTCAGTTTTACGAGGGCATGTTTGGCAGCATGAGTGAAGGAGGCTTTGTTGAGAAATAGGAAGCTGATTCTAGATTTAATTTTGGATTGGAGATGGTTAATATGAGTTTGGAAGTTGAGTTTACAGTCTAACCAGACACCTAGGTATTTGTAGGTGTCCACGTATTCTAAGTCAGACCCGTCCAGAGTAGTGATGATAGTCCGGTGGGCGGGTGCAGGCAGCGTTCGATAGAAAAGCATGCATTTAGTTTTACTAGCATTTAAGAGCAGTTGGAGCCACGGAAGGAGTGTTGTATGGCATTGAAGCTTGTTTGAAGGTTAGTTAACACAGTGTCCAAAGAGGGGCCAGATGTATACAGAATGGTGTCGTCTGCGTAGAGATGGATCAGAGAGTCACCAGCAGTGAGAGCGACATTATTGATATACACAGAGAATAGAGTCGGCCCAAGAATTGAACCCTGTGGCCCCATAGAGACTGCCAGAGGTCCGGACAACAGGCCCTCCGATTTGACACACTGAACTCTATCTGAGAAGTAGTTGGTGAACCAGGCGAGGAAGTCACTTGAGAAACCAAGGCTGTTGAGTCTGCAAATAAGAATGCAGTGATTGACAGAGTCGAAAGCCTTGGCCAGGTCGATGAAGACTGCTGCACAGTACTGTCTTTTATCAATGGCGGTTATATCGTTCAGTACCTTGAGCGTAGCTGAGGTGCACCCATGACCAGCTCGGAAACCAGATTGCATAGCATGTAGCAGACATGTAGCAGTAATGTGCAAGGAGACAAGAAGGTGTGCCAGATGTGGAGGAAATCCTAGTTCTGGTCAGTGTGGGGAAGGTGTGACACCTATATGATGTAATTGTGGAGGCGCTCATAGTGTGGCTTATGGAGGATGTGCAATGATGAAGAAAGCGGTACAAGTGCAGCAAGTGAGGCTGGGACAGAAGGTGTCATACTGAGAGGCAGATAGACTGGTTCAGAACCAGGCAGCAGGAGGAAGCAGTTAAACTGGTTCAGAACCAGGCAGCAGGAGGAGGCAGGTAAACTGGTTCAGAACCAGGCAGCAGGAGGAGGCAGGTAAACTGGTTCAGAACCAGGCAGCAGGAGGAGGCAGGTAAACTGGTTCAGAACCAGGCAGCAGGAGGAGGCAGGTAAACTGGTTCAGAACCAGGCAGCAGGAGGAAGCAGGAGGAAGCAGGAGGAAGCAGTTAAACCGGCCAGCTAGCTCCATCATGATAAATGATAGATATCTAGTAGAGAATGGGACACCCCAGAGAAGAGATCAATCTTACCTTATATGGGCATGTACTGGAGAAGGTGGGCTCCTTTAGGTTTGTGGGAGTGGTTTTGATGCTAGGTTGACATGGGCAGGCCACATAGAGGAAGTTATAACAAGTGTAAAAAGGTGATGAGGATCAGGGTCAAGTTTACATGGGTTCCAGCACATGTAGGGGTTGAGGGTCAAGTTTACATGGGTTCCAGCACATGTAGGGGTTGAGGGTCAAGTTTACATGGGTTCCAGCACATGTAGGGGTTGAGGGTCAAGTTTACATGGGTTCCAGCAAATGTAGGGGATCAGGGTAAAGTTTACATGGGTTCCAGCACATGTAGGGGATCAGGGTAAAGTTTACATGGGTTCCAGCACATGTAGGGGATCAGGGAATGGTGGATGGTTTGGCTAAAAAGCCAGGGAATTAATTTATGGAATTACTGGGAAAATCATCAAGTGACATTAGTACACATTTATTTAGCTTCTTAAAGGACACGGGACTGGCAGATGGGATATAGGTTTCTATCTCTGGTCCACACCAGTACAGTAGGTGGCGGTAATGCACCATTGAAGTTGGATGCTAACCGCCGTAAAACACCAAGGAAGAAGAAGAGGAACCAGTGACGTAATGAGCATCACGTGCAGCGGCCGCACGGACCGGTCCAAACAACCATCCAAGATGGTGATGCATGTTTGGTAGGGGAGACAGTGGGAAAGGTTGTTATACTGTCAGTTATATGACACACAGAGAGAAAGACTGTTTGAAGGAGTAAGGAGAGTGGGACGGAGATGTGGGTTAGATGGTATTTTGGGAAGGGGAGATGGGGATATTATATAGTTTAGTAGGGAGACTGGTCTGATAACATGAATATACGTGTAAATTGCCATGGATGACCACACTCCTAAACACTAGGTGGCGGTAGATGCTAATGATAGTTGCGATCCGCCAAGAAGCCCCGAAGAAGAAGAAGCGTCATCCAAGATGTCTTCCTCCATGGGCAGCGGGATGTTCCCCGGCCAGCAGCCCGCTGGTCCTCACTCTGTCGGCGGCGCGGGTCCGCCGGGCCTCCCGCCCGGAGCAGCTCCAGGGAACAGGGTCCAGGGCCCCGGCACTCTGGTGGACGACCTGGAGGCTTCCTTCGAGGTAGGAGGCCAGCTAGCCCGGCCAGCTAGCCCGGGTTACAGACACTGGTGGCCGGGTTACAGACCAGGATGGCTGCTAGTTACAAACATGCCGTTCTTTTGAAATGTAACCAGCTAAATGAAGCGTAGCCTTTATACTGTCTGTCGTTACCGGTAACGTTAGTTTATATATATATATGTGTGTATGTGTGTATATATATGTATATATATGTGTATATATATATATATATATATATATATATGTATATGTGTGTATCTAAATGTGTATCTAAATGTAATGTTACAGTATCTCTGGCGGGTCGTTACTGGAACTAGTTAAGTGTTAGTAGCGGGTCGTTACTGGAACTAGTTAAGTGTTAGTGGCGGGTCGTTACTGGAACTAGTTAAGTGTTAGTGGTGGGTCGTTACTGGAACTAGTTAAGTGTTAGTGGCGGGTCGTTACTGGAACTAGTTAAGTGTTAGTGGTGGGTCGTTACTGGAACTAGTTAAGTGTTAGTGGCGGGTCGTTACTGAACTAGTTAAGTGTTAGTAGCCGGTCGTTACTGGAACTAGTTAAGTGTTAGTGGTGGGTCGTTACTGGAACTAGTTAAGTGTTAGTAGCCGGTCGTTACTGGAACTAGTTAAGTGTTAGTGGTGGGTCGTTACTGGAACTAGTTAAGTGTTAGTAGCGGGTCGTTACTGGAACTAGTTAAGTGTTAGTAGCGGGTCGTTACTGGAACTAGTTAAGTGTTAGTAGCGGGTCGTTACTGAACTAGTTAAGTGTTAGTGGTGGGTCGTTACTGAACTAGTTAAGTGTTAGTGGTGGGTCGTTACTGGAACTAGTTAAGTGTTAGTGGTGGGTCGTTACTGGAACTAGTTAAGTGTTAGTGGTGGGTCGTTACTGAACTAGTTAAGTGTTAGTGGTGGGTCGTTACTGGAACTAGTTAAGTGTTAGTAGCCGGTCGTTACTGGAACTAGTTAAGTGTTAGTAGCGGGTCGTTACTGGAACTAGTTAAGTGTTAGTAGCGGGTCGTTACTGGAACTAGTTAAGTGTTAGTAGCGGGTCGTTACTGGAACTAGTTAAGTGTTAGTAGCGGGTCGTTACTGGAACTAGTTAAGTGTTAGTAGCGGGTCGTTACTGGAACTAGTTAAGTGTTAGTAGCGGGTCGTTACTGAACTAGTTAAGTGTTAGTGGTGGGTCGTTACTGAACTAGTTAAGTGTTAGTGGTGGGTCGTTACTGAACTAGTTAAGTGTTAGTAGCCGGTCGTTACTGGAACTAGTTAAGTGTTAGTGGTGGGTCGTTACTGGAACTAGTTAAGTGTTAGTAGCCGGTCGTTACTGGAACTAGTTAAGTGTTAGTGGTGGGTCGTTACTGGAACTAGTTAAGTGTTAGTAGCGGGTCGTTACTGGAACTAGTTAAGTGTTAGTAGCGGGTCGTTACTGGAACTAGTTAAGTGTTAGTAGCGGGTCGTTACTGAACTAGTTAAGTGTTAGTGGTGGGTCGTTACTGAACTAGTTAAGTGTTAGTGGTGGGTCGTTACTGGAACTAGTTAAGTGTTAGTGGTGGGTCGTTACTGGAACTAGTTAAGTGTTAGTGGTGGGTCGTTACTGGAACTAGTTAAGTGTTAGTGGTGGGTCGTTACTGAACTAGTTAAGTGTTAGTGGTGGGTCGTTACTGGAACTAGTTAAGTGTTAGTAGCCGGTCGTTACTGGAACTAGTTAAGTGTTAGTAGCGGGTCGTTACTGGAACTAGTTAAGTGTTAGTAGCGGGTCGTTACTGGAACTAGTTAAGTGTTAGTAGCGGGTCGTTACTGGAACTAGTTAAGTGTTAGTAGCGGGTCGTTACTGGAACTAGTTAAGTGTTAGTAGCGGGTCGTTACTGGAACTAGTTAAGTGTTAGTAGCGGGTCGTTACTGAACTAGTTAAGTGTTAGTGGTGGGTCGTTACTGAACTAGTTAAGTGTTAGTGGTGGGTCGTTACTGGAACTAGTTAAGTGTTAGTGGTGGGTCGTTACTGAACTAGTTAAGTGTTAGTGGTGGGTCGTTACTGGAACTAGTTAAGTGTTAGTAGCCGGTCGTTACTGGAACTAGTTAAGTGTTAGTAGCGGGTCGTTACTGGAACTAGTTAAGTGTTAGTAGCGGGTCGTTACTGGAACTAGTTAAGTGTTAGTAGCGGGTCGTTACTGGAACTAGTTAAGTGTTAGTAGCGGGTCGTTACTGGAACTAGTTAAGTGTTAGTGGCGGGTCGTTACTGAACTAGTTAAGTGTTAGTGGTGGGTCGTTACTGGAACTAGTTAAGTGTTAGTGGCGGGTCGTTACTGAACTAGTTAAGTGTTAGTAGCGGGTCGTTACTGGAACTAGTTAAGTGTTAGTGGCGGGTCGTTACTGAACTAGTTAAGTGTTAGTGGTGGGTCGTTACTGGAACTAGTTAAGTGTTAGTAGCCGGTCGTTACTGGAACTAGTTAAGTGTTAGTAGCGGGTCGTTACTGGAACTAGTTAAGTGTTAGTAGCGGGTCGTTACTGGAACTAGTTAAGTGTTAGTGGCGGGTCGTTACTGGAACTAGTTAAGTGTTAGTGGCGGGTCGTTACTGGAACTAGTTAAGTGTTAGTAACGAGCTGTTAACCAGTTGTCTTGTCAGCAGGCTTGCTTTGCGTCCCTAGTGAGTCAAGACTACGTCAACGGAACCGACCAGGAGGAAATTCGGACAGGTGAGACCAGTTTACGGCCCAAATGGCACCCTGTTCCCAGACAGGTGACCAACAAACGTCCTCCACCAGGATAGAAACAGGGTATGCATAGTTTTGCTCCAGCCCAGCTCTAACACACTTTATCATTGTCCAGGTGAGCAGCTGGTTGGTAGAATCGGGTGTTTTACAGCGGGGCTGGAGCAAAAGCCTGCACACCCTGTAACTCAGGAGGAGGAGGGTTGGCCAGCCTTGCGGCAGTTAGCTAGTACAGTTAAACAGTTTGAAACACATTCATATTTCATCACTTTGCTTATATAGTTACAGTTCCTCACTTACATGTCTGTCTCGCTAACCTGTCTGTTTCTCTGTGTCTCTCTGTCTCTAACCGGTCTGTCTCCCCAGGTGTGGATCAGTGTATTCAGAAGTTTCTGGATGTTGCCAGACAGACAGAATGTTTCTTCCTGCAGAAGCGTCTTCAGTTATCAGTCCAGAAACCTGAACAGGTGGTCAAAGAGGTAGGTGATACTGAATACCAGGGGTATTCAAATCCTACCCTACCAGCTTTTCTGTTCTACCTGATCATTTAATATCACCCACCTGGTGTCCCAGGTCTAAATCAGGCCCTGATTAGAGGGGAACAATGACTGGTGTCCCAGGTCTAAATCAGGCCCTGATTAGAGGGGAACAATGACTGGTGTCCCAGGTCTAAATCAGGCCCTGATTAGAGGGTAACAATGACTGGTGTCCCAGGTCTAAATCAGGCCCTGATTAGAGAGGAACAATGACTGGTGTCCCAGGTCTAAATCAGGCCCTGATTAGAGGGGAACAATGACTGGTGTCCCAGGTCTAAATCAGGCCCTGATTAGAGAGTAACAATGACTGGTGTCCCAGGTCTAAATCAGGCCCTGATTAGAGAGGAACAATGACTGGTGTCCCAGGTCTAAATCAGGCCCTGATTAGAGAGGAACAATGGTAGAAAAGACCAGTGGAACTGGCTTCTAGTTCTAGATTTGATGTCTCTATATGTAGTATTTGGCTCATGATGGAGGAGGGTTAAGTTGCCCCTATATGCTGATCTTGGGCCAGTGTTATATTTTCCCCACTAATGGTTAATGTTAGGATGGGGGAGGGGAAGCTGATCCTAGATCTGCACTTAGGGTCAAATGCACCCTGGAGCTCTGAATGGCGGAACTTCACCAGTATAGTGATATTCTGGTGTTAGGACGGCCACCCACTGCTATTAACAGCTGGTCCATCTCTCTCTCTCTGTCTCTCTCTCTCTGTCTCTCTGTCTCTCTCTCTTCCCCCCCAGGATGTGTCTGAGCTGCGGAATGAACTCCAGAGGAAAGAGTTGCTGGTTCAGAAACACCTGTCTAAGCTGCACCACTGGCAGCAGGTACGTCCTCCTTCCTCTCCATGACCTGGAAACCCATAAGTGGTTGAGGAGTGTATAAATGTGTTAATAGGCAAACGGAAGATGGTCCTCCCCTCCTCCATAGCAACCTTTTGGCAAGGAAGCACAAGTGTATCCTACATGAGTCCTTCACGGAAGAGTTTTGAAATATGCCACACCCCCTTTGAGAAAAGGATGCTAACACTCCTTTTTCTAGAGATGTCTTACACTCCTTCATCTAGAGATGTCTTACACAACTAGCTACGTTCATTTAGACGATATGCTACTTCTCCTGTTCATCTAGAGATGTCTTACACAACTAGCTACGTTCATTTAGACGATATGCTACTTCTCCTGTTCATCTAGAGATGTCTTACACAACTAGCTACGTTCATTTTCATCACTTTACATCTTTTATTTTGCTCCACCCCTGTAAACATAACTAGCCTGTGGAGGAGTCTCATTTCATTCACGTTCCCTCTCCTCGCCGGCCTCTCCTCGCCGGCCTCTCCTCGCCGGCCTCTCCTCGCCGGCCTCTCCTCGCCGGCCTCTCCTCGCCGGCCTCTCCTCGCCGGCCTCTCCTCGCCGCCTCTCCTTGATTACCTTTGACCTTTTTTGAAAGGAGGCGAGAGGATGGAGGAAAGAGGACGGAGGAGTTGAGCAAATCTAATTGAGTCTCATGTACTTAGCTGGCACAGTCCCACATTTCCCGCATCATTTCCTGGATTACTTCCTGGATCCAGTCTCCTTCTGTTTTTGAATGGGCTTCAAGATTATATCATCAAATTAATGAAAATGCAGTCATTTAAAATGTATATGTAATTCTATTTGTTTATAGGTCATATAATCAAATGTTTGTAGGTAAGGTGTCTGTTGTGTTTGTAGGTAAGGTGTCTGTTGTGTTTGTAGGTATTGGAGGATGTCAGGTTAAGCATCATGATAACATGTCTGTAGTTAATATAATGTCTGTACTGTCTGTAGGTTCTGGAGGATGTCAGTATCCAGCATCGTAAACCGTCAGACCTCCCTCCACCTGGACCTCTGACCTTCCTGGAACAGGCCTCTGCTAGTCTACCGTCTGCACCACTCAAACAGACCTAACACACACACACACCTCTGCTAGCCTGCCCTTCGCTCCACTCAGACGCAACACAACACACACCTCTGCTAGCCTGCCCTTCGCTCCACTCAGACACAACACAACACACACCTCTGCTAGCCTGCCCTTCGCTCCACTCAGACGCAACACAACACACACCTCTGCTAGCCTGCCCTTCGCTCCACTCAGACACAACACAACACACACCTCTGCTAGCCTGCCCTTCGCTCCACTCAGACACAACACAACACACACCTCTGCTAGCCTGCCCTTCGCTCCACTCAGACACAACACAACACACACCTCTGCTAGCCTGCCCTTCGCTCCACTCAGACACAACACAACACACACCTCTGCTAGCCTGCCCTTCGCTCCACTCAGACGCAACACAACACACACCTCTGCTAGCCTGCCCTTCGCTCCACTCAGACACAACACAACACACACCTCTGCTAGCCTGCCCTTCGCTCCACTCAGACGCAACACAACACACACCTCTGCTAGCCTGCCCTTCGCTCCACTCAGACGCAACACAACACACACCTCTGCTAGCCTGCCCTTCGCTCCACTCAGACACAACACAACACACACCTCTGCTAGCCTGCCCTTCGCTCCACTCAGACACAACACAACACACACCTCTGCTAGCCTGCCCTTCGCTCCACTCAGACGCAACACAACACACACCTCTGCTAGCCTGCCCTTCGCTCCACTCAGACACAACACAACACACACCTCTGCTAGCCTGCCCTTCGCTCCACTCAGACACAACACAACACACACCTCTGCTAGCCTGCCCTTCGCTCCACTCAGACGCAACACAACACACACCTCTGCTAGCCTGCCCTTCGCTCCACTCAGACACAACACAACACACACCTCTGCTAGCCTGCCCTTCGCTCCACTCAGACGCAACACAACACACACCTCTGCTAGCCTGCCCTTCGCTCCACTCAGACACAACACAACACACACCTCTGCTAGCCTGCCCTTCGCTCCACTCAGACACAACACAACACACACCTCTGCTAGCCTGCCCTTCGCTCCACTCAGACGCAACACAACACACACCTCTGCTAGCCTGCCCTTCGCTCCACTCAGACACAACACAACACACACCTCTGCTAGCCTGCCCTTCGCTCCACTCAGACGCAACACAACACACACCTCTGCTAGCCTGCCCTTCGCTCCACTCAGACGCAACACAACACACACCTCTGCTAGCCTGCCCTTCGCTCCACTCAGACGCAACACAACACACACCTCTGCTAGCCTGCCCTTCGCTCCACTCAGACGCAACACAACACACACCTCTGCTAGCCTGCCCTTCGCTCCACTCAGACGCAACACAACACACACCTCTGCTAGCCTGCCCTTCGCTCCACTCAGACGCAACACAACACACACCTCTGCTAGCCTGCCCTTCGCTCCACTCAGACGCAACACAACACACACCTCTGCTAGCCTGCCCTTCGCTCCACTCAGACGCAACACAACACACACCTCTGCTAGCCTGCCCTTCGCTCCACTCAGACACAACACAACACACACCTCTGCTAGCCTGCCCTTCGCTCCACTCAGACACAACACAACACACACCTCTGCTAGCCTGCCCTTCGCTCCACTCAGACGCAACACAACACACACCTCTGCTAGCCTGCCCTTCGCTCCACTCAGACACAACACAACACACACCTCTGCTAGCCTGCCCTTCGCTCCACTCAGACACAACACAACACACACCTCTGCTAGCCTGCCCTTCGCTCCACTCAGACACAACACAACACACACCTCTGCTAGCCTGCCCTTCGCTCCACTCAGACGCAACACAACACACACCTCTGCTAGCCTGCCCTTCGCTCCACTCAGACACAACACAACACACACCTCTGCTAGCCTGCCCTTCGCTCCACTCAGACGCAACACAACACACACCTCTGCTAGCCTGCCCTTCGCTCCACTCAGACACAACACAACACACACCTCTGCTAGCCTGCCCTTCGCTCCACTCAGACACAACACAACACACACCTCTGCTAGCCTGCCCTTCGCTCCACTCAGACACAACACAACACACACCTCTGCTAGCCTGCCCTTCGCTCCACTCAGACGCAACACAACACACACCTCTGCTAGCCTGCCCTTCGCTCCACTCAGACACAACACAACACACACCTCTGCTAGCCTGCCCTTCGCTCCACTCAGACGCAACACAACACACACCTCTGCTAGCCTGCCCTTCGCTCCACTCAGACACAACACAACACACACCTCTGCTAGCCTGCCCTTCGCTCCACTCAGACACAACACAACACACACCTCTGCTAGCCTGCCCTTCGCTCCACTCAGACACAACACAACACACACCTCTGCTAGCCTGCCCTTCGCTCCACTCAGACACAACACAACACACACCTCTGCTAGCCTGCCCTTCGCTCCACTCAGACACAACACAACACACACCTCTGCTAGCCTGCCCTTCGCTCCACTCAGACACAACACAACACACACCTCTGCTAGCCTGCCCTTCGCTCCACTCAGACACAACACAACACACACCTCTGCTAGCCTGCCCTTCGCTCCACTCAGACACAACACAACACACACCTCTGCTAGCCTGCCCTTCGCTCCACTCAGACACAACACAACACACACCTCTGCTAGCCTGCCCTTCGCTCCACTCAGACACAACACAACACACACCTCTGCTAGCCTGCCCTTCGCTCCACTCAGACACAACACAACACACACCTCTGCTAGCCTGCCCTTCGCTCCACTCAGACACAACACAACACACACCTCTCTCGTCCAGAGATAACATCATCTTTGTTTTCTATTTGACTTGTGTAAATATTTCTGAGTCAGTTGTTTTGTCCTGACAGAATAAATTACTTTGGATCAGAACACCACCTGTTGGCTCAGTGGTTAGGATTTAGATATTTTATTGATCCCCCGGGGGGGAAATTTCATTGTCAAGCAGCTACAACAAAACACAGGACAGGTGCAAAATGCCACAACGAAAGTACACAAAAGACAGATACACGGTACATGATACATAGAGCGGCAGTATGAAAAAGTATAGAAATACAAGATATCTGGAGTGCTAAAAAAAAAAAGCTATAAAAAGACATTGCTTAGTATGGGTGGTTGGCTGAATATGTACACTATACATTGGTGGATGTTGGATGGTTAACTATACTATACAGGTCGATGGCAGAGAAAAAAAAATGCGTATGATATAAGTGAGGGTAATAATAGTTTACTTAATAGACAGACTGGTTAAATGAACAGGTAAGTGAATATTTTTCATGGTTAAATTAACTGTACAGGTAAATGACAGGAAGAGATACTTTAATAGCTAAATGTGTGTATGATATAATTTTGGGTAATAATAGTAATTCCCTTAAAATATAGTCCTTAGTGCGCAGGGTTTAATTACAGATAAATGCACGTATTGCACATTCGATATACTAAAAGCAATGAAAACAGATACAACTGACAGGATACTAATATGCATTCCTGAGTGAATGACTACGTAAGTTCAGTCCAACAATTACTTGCAATATTGCATGTGATATGATATAATAACTGTACATGAGTATGTATATACAGACCTGAATGAATAAATAGGTCCTGAGTGAATGAGTGATTACAGACCAGAGTTACTCACGGATGGATGCATAATTGTTAAACTAGGTCCTAACACCCCAACAGTTCCAGGTCTATGTTGCCGACGGCACGGCACCCCGGTGAGGCATTAAATAGTCTTAATAGCCGCCAGCAGGAAGGACCTCCTGTAGCGCTCTCTGGCACACCATGGTGTGACTGAAGGTGCTCCTCTGCCAGGATCCATCTCTCCGCCACCTCCTCTAGAGTGTCCTGGTTCCCCTCTGTCTGCCCACTGTTTGACTTTTTGAAGCCAGTGATATTTCTCATATCCTTCCACACCTCTCTCACCTGGCTCTGCCTCAGCTTGTCCTCCATCTTCTCCTTATACCAAGGTGGCAGATGGGTTCATCTGTTGGCTCAGTGGTTAGTAGTTAGGTACCAGGTAGTTTTGACTGGCTCAGTGGTTAGGTGTTAGGTACCAGGTGGGTTTGACTGGCTCAGTGGTTAGGTGTTAGGTACCAGGTGGGTTTGACTGGCTCAGTGGTTAGTAGTTAGGTACCAGGTGGGTTTGACTGGCTCAGTGGTTAGTAGTTAGGTACCAGGTGGGTTTGACTGGCCAGTATACAGTCAGGTCCATCTTGATTAAGATGAGCAAAAAGACTAGAAAATAAATCATTGAAATACTGAGTTATATTGTATGATTAAGAAGATCACAGATCTAACATGACCATCTTCTGATCACCTTTATCAAGGTGCCAATCATTCTGGAGGGGCTCCGTTATAGACACACGTTGATCTGACACAACGAGATGACCTGCTCTGTATAGATCTAGTCACTATTCAACAGCTTGATGATTAGTTCAGGTGTGTTACTGTCTGGTTAGAACCAACGTCTGCTGCATCAGGTATGTTACTGCTGGGTTAGAACCAACGTCTGCTGCATCAGGTGTGTTACTGCTGGGTTAGAACCAACGTCTGCTGCATCAGGTATGTTACTGCTGGGTTAGAACCAACGTCTGCTGCATCAGGTATGTTACTGCTGGGTTAGAACCAACATCTGCTGCATCAGGTGTGTTACTGCTGGGTTAGAACCAACGTCAGCTGCATCAGGTGTGTTACTGCTGGGTTAGAACCAACGTCTGCTGCATCAGGTATGTTACTGCTGGGTTAGAACCAACGTCAGCTGCATCAGGTGTGTTACTGCTGGGTTAGAACCAACGTCAGCTGCATCAGGTGTGCTACTGCTGGGTTAGAACCAACGTCAGCTGCATCAGGTGTGTTACTGCTGGGTTAGAACCAACGTCTGCTGCATCAGGTATGTTACTGCTGGGTTAGAACCAACGTCTGCTGCATCAGGTATGTTACTGCTGGGTTAGAACCAACGTCAGCTGCATCAGGTATGTTACTGCTGGGTTAGAACCAACGTCTGCTGCATCAGGTATGTTACTGCTGGGTTAGAACCAACGTCAGCTGCATCAGGTATGTTACTGCTGGGTTAGAACCAACGTCAGCTGCATCAGGTGTGTTACTGCTGGGTTAGAACCAACGTCAGCTGCATCAGGTGTGTTACTGCTGGGTTAGAACCAACGTCAGCTGCATCAGGTGTGTTACTGCTGGGTTAGAACCAACGTCAGCTGCATCAGGTGTGTTACTGCTGGGTTAGAACCAACATGTTTACCCCTGAGGGTCTGGACTGAATAACAAGGTACAAACCTCCTGTAAATACTGTGTAGTGTATACTGGAGAGGGGGAGGGAGAGAGACCTAAGGACACGCCTCTGTTAGAGTTTGTAAAGTTCGCTGGTTACAGAACATTCAGTCAGACACGCCCACCACCCCATCCTGTCCCTCCTACTGTCCGTATAGCGCTCTGAGGTTATGAAAGCCCTGCTGCTCGCTGATTGGTCGTTGCTTTAGGAACTCCGCGTCTCACTATCATCACTCCATTCCCAGTGCCAATCAGAGCGCCCGCTCGGCCCCCTGACGTCAGGCTCCTCTCCTCTCGTCCAATCAGACTCGTAGATAATAGTGTACTTGACGCCGCAGCGCAGCCTCTCGCTCAGGTAGACGGACCCGCCGCTGCTCCGAGGTAATATATTAACATATTATATTCATGTTCTCAAATCTAATCCATAACAAAACGACATTTACTTTATATTGTAAAACAGAGGAAACTGTTTCGGTCTAATGCAGACTAGACAGGTTATTGGGCTTTTAATACCGACTGTTGTGTATATATGGGACTGGACTGTAAAGCTTTATACATGTATTGTAGCTGTTTATTATTAACTGTTGTTGTTGACCGGACAAATAAATAGACAATGTAGCCAACGATCAGATAATTACCCGAGGTTAGAGAAACTCAATGTACGTATCTAACCGCCGCAGGTCTGGAACGTTGCCTGCCTACCCAAGGTACACTGGGAATGGAATGGAAGTCTTATAACTGTATTGTTTTAGGCTATAATATTTAACTGAGTTAAGCAAGTTGATGTTTATATAACATCTAGTGAGGATTGTAAACGTTGTATACTAATAATGGTATAATCCGTTAATCAGACTATTATTGGACATAAGAAGTGTGAGTCTGTAACATCTCCATAACATATGAATTGTTCTGGTCCAATATGGATCTCAACTCAGTATCATTGTCCTGTAGTTATGCAAGCAGTCATATTCCATACTGATGATCACTTATATAGGCTTTCTCATTGTCAGTCTATAAACAGTAGTAATAATAATTAGATTTAATTTGTACACTCCTCTTTTTCTCTGTATAATTCTTCTTTTAACTGTTAACCTTTTTATTTGTTATATGGATTATCATATGGATTCTCAGTCCATCGCACAGACAGGAATAAATATCTCTCCGGGAAGCAGAGGTGTGTTTCATGATTAACGACTCATGGTGTAACTGCAGTAACATACAGGAACTCAAGTCCTTTTGTTCACCTGATCTAGAACACCTCACAATCAAATGCCGACCGTTTTACCTCCCAAGAGAATTCTCCTCCGTCGTTGCCACAACGGTTTATATCCCCCCTCAAGCCGATACCACAACGGCCCTCAAAGAACTTCACTGGACTTTATGAAAACTGGAAACCACATATCCTGAGGCTGCATTTATTGTAGCTGGGGATTTTAACAAAGCAAATTTGAGGACTAGGCTGCCAAAGTTCTATCAACATATCGACTGTAGCGCTCGCCCGGCTAAAACTCTCATCCATTGCTATTCAAACTTCCAGAATGCTTACAAAGCCCCTCCCCCGCCCTCCATTTGGCAAATCTGACCACGACTCCATCTTGCTCCTCCCTTCCTATAGGCAGAAACTCAAACAGGAAGTACCCGTGCTAAGGACTATTCAACGCTGGTCTGACCAATCGAAATCCATGCTTCAGTATTGTTTTGATCACGTGGACAAGGATATGTTCCATGTAGCTTGCAAAAATAATCTAGACGTAAACACGGATACTGTGTATAGGAGATATTGTACCCACTGTGACTATTAAAACCTACCCCAACCAGAAACCCTGGATAGATGGTAGTTTATCAGGACGTGTATAGGAGATGTTGTACCCACTGTGACTACTAAAACCTACCCCAACCAGAAACCCTGGATAGATGGTAGTTTATCAGGAAGTGTATAGGAGATGTTGTACCCACTGTGACTATTAAAACCTACCCCAACCAGAAACCCTGGATAGATGGTAGTTTATCAGGAAGTGTATAGGAGATGTTGTACCCACTGTGACTATTAAAACCTACATTAACCAGAAACCCTGGATAGGTGGTAGTTTATCAGGAAGTGTATAGGAGATGCTGTACCCACTGTGACTATTAAAACCTACATTAACCAGAAACCCTGGATAGATGGTAGTTTATCAGGAAGTGTATAGGAGATGTTGTACCCACTGTGACTATTAAAACCTACATTAACCAGAAACCCTGGATAGATGGTAGTTTATCAGGAAGTGTATAGGAGATGTTGTACCCACTGTGACTATTAAAACCTACATTAACCAGAAACCCTGGATAGATGGTAGTTTATCAGGAAGTGTATAGGAGATGTTGTACCCACTGTGACTATTAAAACCTACATTAACCAGAAACTGTGGAGAGATGGCAGCATTCACGTGAAACTGAAAGCATTTAACCACCACATTTAACCATTACAAGGTGACTGGGAATATGGAAGAATATTAACAGTGTAGTTATTCTCTCAGTAAGGAAATCAACCAGGTAAAACATCAGTATAGAGACAAAGTGGAGTCACAGTTCAACGTCTCAGACACCAGACGTATGTGGCAGGGTCTACAGACACCAGACGTATGTGGCAGGGTCTACAGACACCAGACGTATGTGGCAGGGTCTACAGACACCAGACGTATGTGGCAGGGTCTACAGACACCAGACGTATGTGGCAGGGTCTACAGACAGACACCAGACTATAAAAGGAAAACCAGACCCGTCACGCTTTGAGGATAACTCAGTGCCACCGATGCGGCCCGCTACCAAGGACTGTGTGCTCTCTTTCTCCGTGGCCAACGTGAGTAAAACATTTAAATGTGTTAACCCCCGCAAGGCTGCCGGCCCAGACGGCATCCCTAGCCGCGTCAGACGGCATCCCTAGCCGCGTCAGACGGCATCCCTAGCCGCGTCAGACGGCATCCCTAGCCGCGTCAGACGGCATCCCTAGCCGCGTCAGACGGCATCCCTAGCCGCGTTCTCAGAGCATGCGCAGACCAGCTGGCTGGTGTGTTTACGGACAAATTCAATCTCTCCCTATCCCAGTCTGCTGTCCCCACATGCTTCAAGATGGCCACCATTGTTCCTGTACCCAAGCAGGCAAAGGTAACTGAACTAAATGACTATCGCCCCGTAGAACTCACCTCTGTCATCATGAAGTGCTTTGAGAGACTAGTCAAGGATCATATCACCTGTACCTTACCTGACACCATAGACCCACTTCAATTTGCTTACCAACCCAATAGATCCACAGATGATACAATCACCACCACATTACACACTGCCCTATCCCATCTGGACAAGAGGAATACCTATGTAAGAATTCTGTTCATTGACTATAGCTCAGCATTCAACACCATAGTACCCTCCAAGCTCATCATTAAGCTCAGGGCCCTGGTTCTGAAATCCGCCCTGTGCACCTGGATCCTGGACTTCCTGACTGGTCGCCACCAGGTGGTGAAGGTAGGAAACAACACCTCCACTTCGCTGATCCTCAACACTGTTTCCCCACAAGGGTGTGTGCTCAGCACCCTCCTGTACTCCCCGTTCACTCATGACTGCATTGCCAAGCACGCCTCCAACTCAATCATCAAGTTTGCAGACAACACAACAGTAGTAGGCTTGATTACCAACAATGATGAGACAGCCTACAGGGAGGAGGTGAGGGCTCTGGGAGTGTGGTGGTGAGACAGCCTACAGGGAGGAGGTGAGGGCTCTGGGAGTGTGGTGGTGAGACAGCCTACAGGGAGGAGGTGAGGGCTCTGGGAGTGTGGTGGTGAGACAGCCTACAGGGAGGAGGTGAGGGCTCTGGGAGTGTGGTGGTGAGACAGCCTACAGGGAGGAGGTGAGGGCTCTGGGAGTGTGGTGGTGAGACAGCCTACAGGGAGGAGGTGAGGGCTCTGGGAGTGTGGTGGTGAGACAGCCTACAGGGAGGAGGTGATGGCTCTGGGAGTGTGGTGGTGAGACAGCCTACAGGGAGGAGGTGAGGGCTCTGGGAGTGTGGTGCCAGGAAAACAACCTCTCACTCAACGTCAACAAAACTAAGGAGCTGATCGTGGACTTCAGGAAACAGCAGAGGGAGCACCCCCTCTATCCACATCGATGGGACCGCAGTGGAGAAGGTGGAAAGCTTCAAGTTCCTTGGCGTACACATCACTGACAAACTGAAATGGTCCACCCACACAGACAGTGTGGTGAAGAAGGCGCAACAGAGCCTCTTCAACCTCAGGAGGCTAAAGAAATGTGTCTTGGCACCTAAAACCCTCACAAACTTTTACAGATGCACAATTGAGAGCATCCTGTCGGGCTGAATCACCGCTTGGTACGGCAACTGCACCGACCGCAACCACAAGGCTCTCCAGAGGATGGTGCTGCCCAACGTATTACTGGGGGAAAACTGCCTGCCCTCCAGGACATCTACAGCACCCAATGTCACAGGAAGGTCAAAAAGATCATCAAGGACATCAACCACCCGAGCCACTGCCTGTTCACCCCGCTATCATACAGAAGGCGAGGTCAGTACAGGTGCATCAAAGCTGGGACCGAGACTGAAAAACAGCTTCCATCTCAAGGCCATCAGACTGTTAAACAGCCATCACTAGCACATTAGAGGCTGCTGCCTATAGACACTGACTAGAAATCACTGGTCACTTTAATAATGTTTACATATCTGGCATTACTCATCTCATATGTAGATAGATAGATAGATAGGTACTTTATTTATCCCCCGGGGGGGAAATTTCATTATATACTGTATTCTATACTATTCTACTGTATCTTAGTCCATGCCTCTCGTCCATATATGTATACAGTATAGTCCTAGTTCATTCCTTAGATTTGTGTGTATTGGGTATATGTTGTTTAATTGTTAAATATTACGGAACTAGAAGCACAAACATTTCGCTACACCTGTATTAACATCTGCTAAACATGTGTATGTGACCAATAACATTTGATTTGATTGTATGTCCTGGTTAGTCCAGAGGTTTTCCTGTATATTTCTGTTATACTGTATGACCTGCTTAGTCCAGAGGTATTTTACCATCTTATTTATTTTGTGCAGCATTTATTTCTAGTAATTTAAAATCAAAAAGCTGGTATTTATTTGATTCATGTCTCTGTCCATGGCTGTGCAGTGTGTGTGTATGTATGGCTGTCTAGTCTAGTTATGAATGTATAAATCAATATGCTGTTTGACCAGTCCTCTCCATGGTCAGAGCCAATGACTGTTAATGTGTGTGTGTTCTCTGTGTTGTCCAGTCTCCTCCCAGCCCATCCCCACCAGCCAATCAGAATGGAGGTGAACAGTACGGCCACCATCTTGTCCTCTGCCTTCCTGGCCGTGGAATATGTTGACGCTGTCTTACCTGACAACCCTCTGCAGCCTTCACTACAATACGCCTGGGGGTAATATTACTATACTACTACTACTAATATACCACTATACCACTACTATAATACTACTATACTATTACTACAATACTACTACAGTCTTACCTGACAACCCTCTGCAGCCTTCACTACAATACGCCTGGGGGTAATATTACTATACTACTACTAATATACCACTATACCACTACTATAATACTACTATACTATTACTACAATACTACTACAGTCTTACCTGACAACCCTCTGCAGCCTTCACTACAATACGCCTGGGGGTAATATTACTACAATACTACTACTAATATACCACAATACCACTACAATACTACTACTATAATACTACTATACTATTACTACAATACTACTACAGTCTTACCTGACAACCCTCTGCAGCCTTCACTACAATACGCCTGGAGGTAATATTACTATAATACTACTACTAATATACCACTATACCACTACTATAATACTACTATACTATTACTACAATACTACTACTAATATACTACTACTAATATACTACTACTATAATGCTACTATTACTATACGACTACTAATATACTACTACTAAACTTCTATACTACTACTAATATACTACTATACTACTACTAAACTTCTATACTACTACTAATATACTACTATACTACTACTAAACTACTATACTACTATAATAATACTATACTATACTACTACTACTAAACTACTGTACTACTACTATACTACTACTAAACTACTGTACTACTACTATACTACTATGATAATACTATACTATTACTATACTACTACTACTAAACTACTGTACTACTACTATACTACTAGTTTTACCTGACAACCCCCTGCAGCCTTCACTACAGCATGCCTGGGGGTAATATTACTATAATGACTGGCTGACTGGCTGAATGGCTGACTGGCTGAATGGCTGACTGACTGGCTGACTGACTGGGAGACTGGCTGAATGGCTGACTGGCTGAATGGCTGGCTGACTGACTGACTGGCTGAATGGCTGGCTGACTGACTGACTGGCTGAATGACTGGCTGACTGGCTGACTGGCTGACTGACTGGGAGACTGGCTGAATGGCTGACTGGCTGAATGACTGGCTGACTGACTGGCTGAATGGCTGGCTGAATGGCTGACTGGCTGACTGTCTGGGAGACTGGCTGACTGACTGGCTGAATGGCTGACTGACTGGCTGACTGGCTGACTGACTGGGAGACTGGCTGACTGGCTGACTGAATGGCTGACTGGCTGAATGGCTGACTGACTGACTGGCTGAATGACTGGCTGACTGCCTGGCTGAATGGCTGACTGACTGGCTGACTGGCTGACTGGCTGACTGACTGGGAGACTGACTGAATGGCTGACTGGCTGAATAGCTGACTGGCTGACTGACTGGGAGACTGACTGAATGGCTGACTGGCTGACTGGCTGACTGACTGGGAGACTGGCTGAATGGCTGACTGAATGGCTGACTGACTGGCAGACTGGCTGAATGGCTGACTGACTGACTAGCTGACTTGCTTGCTGGCTGACTGGCTGACTGACTGGGAGACTGGCTGAATGGCTGACTGACTGACTGAATGGCTGACTGGCTGACTGACTGGCAGACTGGCTGAATGGCTGACTGACTGACTGGCTGACTTGCTGGCTGACTGGCTGAATGGCTGACTGACTGGCAGACTGGCTGAATGGCTGACTGACTGACTGGCCGACTTGCTGGCTGACTGGCTGACTACACCAGAAAAGATCCAGACAGACAGACTGATGGACATATTGGTAGACTCTGTGATGAATTGATTGATGTCTGTTGGTCTCTGTCCACCAGGTACGTCAATGAAAACTACACTAAATTCCAGATCGCCACCTGGGGTTCTCTCATCGTCCATGAGGCCATCTACTTCCTGTTTTGTCTACCTGGTTTCCTGTTTCAGTTCCTTCCCTTCATGCAGAAGTACAAGATCCAACAGGTAGAGGGGGGGGGGGGGGGGGGGTTAGATCCAACAGGTAGGGGGGGGGTTAGATCCAACAGGTAGGGGGGGGGTTTGATCCAACAGGAAGGGGGGGGTTAGATCCAACAGGTAGGGGGGGGGGGGGTTTAGATCCAACAGGTAGGGGGGGTTGATCCAACAGGTAGGGGGGGGTTAGATCCAACAGGTAGGGGGGGGTTAGATCCAACAGGTAGCGGGGGGGGGGGTTAGATCCAACAGGTAGGGGGGGTTAGATCCAACAGGAAGGGGGGGGTTAGATCCAACAGGTAGGGGGGGGTTAGATCCAACAGGAAGGGGAGGGTTAGATCCAACAGGAAGGGGGGGTTAGATCCACCAGGAAGGGAGGGTTAGATCCAACAGGAAGGGGGGGTTAGATCCAACAGGTAGGGGGGGGGTTAGATCCACCAGGAAGGGGAGGGTTAGATCCAACAGGAAGGGGGGGGGTTAGATCCAACAGGAAGGGGAGGGTTAGATCCAACAGGAAGGGGGGGTTAGATCCACCAGGAAGGGGGGGTTAGATCCACCAGGTAGGGGGGGTTAGATCCAACAGGTAGGGGGCGGGGGGGTTAGATCCAACAGTTAGGGGGGGGTTAGATCCAACAGGAAGGGGGGGGTTAGATCCAACAGGAAGGGGGGGGGTTAGATCCAACAGGTAGGGGGGGGGGTTAGATCCAACAGGTAGGGGGGGGGGG